>JABUQX010044978.1:17500-60382 GCA_015478945.1 Trachelipus rathkii | reverse complement strand
ATATATATATATAATACTATAACCATGCTATAATATACTATCGGTACATCCCTATCACTAATATATATATATAATTATAATATATAGCTATATATACCTATAAATATATAATGTATTATATTAATATATATATTATATATATATATACCCTCTATATATATATACTTACCTAATATATTATATATATTAATATATATATATATATACTTGTAACCTTATATTATATAATATATACTATATATTATATTTTTACACCTCTCAAAGTTCACCAAGCCAGTTTAACGTCAATAAATTATTAATCCTTTATGTTAAAGCTCCCCCTAAACAGCGTTGCGCAAATGATCCTCTCTATTTGAAAATGACGCTTTAACTTTCACGGATTTCTTATTTCAAAATATTAAGAGCTACTAATAACAAATATTCACAAGAACTTTTGCATTTTTTATAAGTGATAAGCATCAACTGCTAAGTAATAATCCGCAACTTTTAACGCCTAAGAACTCCTAGTTTGTAAGAATTCATGTAACTTGTTATTATTTTAGAAAGGTAAAACAAAAATATTGAAGAAAGAGTTTAACCAAATAAAGAGAAGGTTTGGAAGTTAAGAAAAAGAAAGAGTCAATTTAAATGTTAAAAAATATTGCAGTTTCTTTAAACAAATAATAATAATATAAATAATAATAAATAATATAAATAATATGATATGTATTTAATTACATCATAATAATAATAACATAATACATAATAATAATAATAATTAATAATAATTAAATAATAAAATAATAATAAATAATAACTAATCCAAATAATAGATAATCAGATATAATTAATAATACATGATTAATTAATAATAATAATAGTTGATCAATAAGCTAAAATCCAAATAATAATAATTAATATAATTATCAATAATAAAATATAATAAGAATTAATCAATAAATTAATATAATAATAATAAAATAATAATAATAATAATATAATAATAAAGATATATAATAATAATAATAATACATTAAATAATCCTATATATAATAATTAATTAATAATAATTGTCAATTTTAATTTTAATTTGCTTGAAAATTGGAAAAAACAGCATATATTTTTCCTATTTTTCCAAAACTAATACTTTATCCCGCAGAGTTCACGAGAGTGCCCAGTAGGTAATAAACAGTATATATAATAGCTTAATGTAAAATTTATATTTATTAATACATAGATAAATTACTTGCATCACCATTAAGCTTATTCACTGTACAGCAAACTTAAAGAGAGAAGAAGTACACTCTAAACGAGAAATAAGGTCCGCCTCCTAGTATAAATAAAAAAGATTAATCTGGTAAAAATAGTTTGCAATGTTAATGATTTGCGGCATTATAATAAATAATAGAAATCACATTATAAATTTTAAAAGAGTCTACTTATTTGTAATGGAAAATTTAAGAAAAATTAGATAACCTTTTACTTTTTTATAATTATAATAACTAAGAAATAGCGATCTCACTCCCAAGACCTAATAACAATAATAATAATAATCAATACAAGAAATCTCAATAAGTAATAATAATAATCATAATCAATAATAATAATCAATAATTATAATAAAATAATAATCATAATAATAACAATAAGATAATAATCAATATAAAAATAGTAATAATTAAATAATAATAATTAATAATAAAATAAAAAATAAATAATAAAAATAACTTAATAGATAATAATTAATTATAATAATAATAATAATCATAAGAATAATAATAGATAATAATAAAAAAAATAAATAATTATAAAAATATAAATAATATATAATAAATTAACCTAATATATAATAATAATATAATAATAAATAATGAATAATAATAATATAATAATCATAATAATAAAAAAATAATAATAATAATGAATACTTAAGAAAATAATCCGTATATATAATAAAATAATAATCATAATAAATAACTAATAATTAATAATAATAAAATAATTACATAATTAATAATGGCCAAGTATCATAATAAAATTATAGAAAAATAATCAGTTTTGACAGAATACAGATACAGATTCGTTCTGAACACCTTTACAACATTAAAACATCTTAAAAACACATTGGTAAAGAATTCCTGACTACGGTAAATATTTCTCTCATTAAAATAGCTCCAAAATGTATGAACTTCCACAAACCTTCTATAAGTCTATTGAAATCCACAAACGATCAAATAATGTAGTTCGAAATAATAATCTGAAGAAGTTTTTTAGATTTCTGAATGATATATTTTAAAATATATTAATTAAATTAATAATAATAATAATAATAATAATAATAAAATAATAATAAGCAATGTCGCTGGCAAAGAATACCAATTAGTAATTATTATGATTCTAAAATAATAACCACTAATAAACTGTTTATATTCTTTTATAATCCACTATTAATCTAATCAAGTAATTAATACTGATAAAATATAATAATAAAGGATAATAATTTAATATAATAATAATAATGAATAATAATCAATAATACCATTAATTAATAAAATTAATAATATAATATTAATAATAATAATATAATAAAATAAACTAATACTATAAAATAATATTAATCCAAAATAAATAATAATAGTAATAATATATAATAATTAATAATAATAATAATAAATAAATTAATTGGAATAATAATAATAATAATATAAGTAATAATAATAATATATAATATAAAATAATAATAATATAATTAATTAATAATAATAATAATAAATAAATAATAATAAATTAATAAGTTGTGTGAATATTATTCTATTCCTTATTAACTCCTTTTAAAATATTACATTTACCTTAGATTTAAAATAAAAATTTGCCTTTTTTAAAAACAATAATTGATAATAATAATGATAAATTAGAATAATAATAATAATAATAATAATAATAATAATACATACCTAATAAAAATAATAATAAATAATAAATAATATAATAAAGACATATAATAATAATAATAATAATAATTAATGATAATAATTAATAATGAATATTAATTAATACATTGAAAATTACACACTCGAATATATAATAACATAAAATAATAATAACTTACATAATATAAATCAAAATAATAATAATTAATAATAAATAATATTTAATATAATTAATAATAATAATAATAATAAATAATGAAGAAAATATAATAATAATAACAACAACTAATAACTAATAATAATAAAAAATAAATAATAAAAATAAATAATAATT
Organism: Trachelipus rathkii; assembly: GCA_015478945.1. Lineage (NCBI taxonomy): Eukaryota > Metazoa > Arthropoda > Malacostraca > Isopoda > Trachelipodidae > Trachelipus > Trachelipus rathkii. The sequence goes on along the minus strand of JABUQX010044978.1, from coordinate 57,139 downwards.
AATTAATAATAAGAATATAATAATAATTAAATAAATAAGAATTAATAGTATAATATTATTAATAATATAATAATGAATAATAAAATAATAATTAATAATAATTATAATAACTCATAATAATCCAATAATAATAATAAAATAATAATTTAATAATAATAATAATGAATCATAATATAATAATATACATATAATAACTTACTCAAATTAATTAAATAATATAATAATAATCAATTCATTCATTCGCCATAAACTTTTTCCGAGGAACAATTCTGACATTTATCATACATACACTTACTTCTCTATGCTCAACATACTCTCAACGGATGTCCTATGCCTTTGCCTGTGATTACCTTCTATCGAATGATTCTTGCAGTGCAAGTCTCCCTGAATACGCTTCTCACGAACGTTAGGAAATTCATGAGCTGGAAGAGTGCTCCGGATGGCTATTCCTCACCCGAGTATCATCTGAGGGAGTGTATGTAATTCTCATGCATTATCCCACACGCCCCTCCTGATCTCTCAACAAGACATATAATTCTCTTATGTTCTTAACTAAAATTATCTCTTGTGACTTAATACACTCTTTCCTCTCAGGTTGAAAATTTTCGACCGCACTCTAAAAAGTGACAAACCTATTTCTCGAATATAAAAGGTGAAGTCTCGACTCATATGAGTGCGTACAATATATCTATCGATCACCTTATAGCTTACATAACTTACTTTGAGAAATTAATATACTTATCTATAGATTCTATGATAAAATTTCTTATCACTCTCAACTTCATTAGAATCATTCTGAATAGAATATCTATCATTCAACTTCTTTACGATGCAGCTCTAGAATGACGGACATTTTCCACTAGGTGTTCGATAGGTCTTTTGGCAGAATGTAATACTTTCCTATTATTATATAACTGTAATATATATAAATGGTGCATTCAACTATATTTCTTCATTCATTAATACAGATTAATGAGAATACTTAGCTGTCATAATAATTTAACTAATGAATAATAATAATAAAGTGGCCGCTTGCATATACGCTTAATTAACATCAACTGAAGTGATTAATAATAATAATTAATAATTAAGTAAATTAAATTATAGAGCACGCGTCACGCTCTCCAAGCTCTACTCATTTGGGTTTTCTCCTTCACTTTGCTTATATTTTTTTTTTCTAAAGTTTTTATTTTTTTTCAGCATTCAATAGTCAGACTGATGTTGAATGAGTGAATAGCGAATCTTGACTTTCTATTCATATTCTGTCTCCAAATAAATAGTAGAGATGTATTTCAAGGGGATCTTATATTTATCTTTAATCCATACTTTATAATCCTAACTTCTTCATTAAATTAATCTTATACTCCCAATGCACAATTCTAATAACTACTACTAATTACATTCATTCATAAATGTCACGATGATGACTTCGGATCCCTCATTCTTCAACTCATTTTTCCAAATTTCTGTCATTCCTTCTTTTATTCATATTAGTGAATAGACCCTCCTCTTACGATCATAAATGGCTATTTTTCTATTCTCAGCTGATTCTGACCTCATTAGAAATTTACCGAGGCATCATGGTTAAAAATTAAAGGTCGATTGTCTTCCTTAGTGAGAATTTTCAATTCTTTAAAAACCCAAACGTATTTCTTCAAATCGCCCTGCTTATCTTAAAGAACATGGACCTTACTAACTCTCTTTTATCCGTACAATTTCTCTTGTTCTAAACGGCTCTCTCCGTTTCTCTGCCTGTCAGATGGGCAATTAGTAGAAACATATCCTTGGCTATTATATACTACGATTATAAAACAAGCAAAATAGTCTTTGTGATATAATTATCATAACAGCGAAGCAGAGAAAGTTAGCACTTTTAAATGGCTGGCCTCAAAGAAACTGAGGGAGTTCTGTTGAGAGATATTGGTGTAGTACGATGAAATTTATTTTATCCTGCTTTCAGATTAATCTCATGGTTATACTATTGCTATCCTATTCGCCTTCTCACTTAGTATTGATGAGTGAGTAAGTCTGACATTCTAATATCGGGGATGAGCAGTAGGTTTACACTCAGTGCTTTTGAATGAATTAGTTGTCGATGTCAAAAAGTGCAAATAAATAAGACTTATATTTAAAACTTTGTTAACCTAATTTCTTAATCTTAGTTCAACTATGAAACATCCATACATTACTCTTTGCGCGCATGTTGGCCGCTTTATCTCATATTTATACTTAATTATATAAGTACAAGTTAATAATAATGTGGCAAGATGATAGGAAAGCAGGTTAGGATAAACTAATTTCACAATAATTTCGCGTGCACAACTACATCATATTATAACGCAACTTCAGATTAAGCACTAAAGTTAATAGATTGCATGTTGATCTGGCACATGAGTCTTGTGATGTAATTTTATGATTAGCAAAAAATCCAGACTTAGAATTCGCTGCTTTCGGTGCCTACTTTCTTTTCACATACCTAGTTACTCTCAAATATCTCTGACTCATCTTCATGTTATATCCAATTAACTAGTGAAAATTTAATCTCCCTCACTTTAAGCCCGCTTACTGTGCTCATCTGCGTAATTTGCGTTAGTGAATTTTTGTTGATTTTTAACACCCCTCCTTGAATAGGGCTTTGCCCGTGAGCGGTGTTATTGTAATAATAATATATATTATACTATATTAATATATATATATAATATATATATATATATATAATATAATATATATAATATATATATATATATATATATATATATATATATATATATATATAATGATTATATAATATATATATATTACATATTATATATATATACGTATATATATATATAATATATATATTAAATATATATAAATATATATATATAGTATATATATATATATATAATATATAATATATATATATATAATATATATATATATATACCATAATATATATATAATATATATATATATATATATATATATATATATATATATATATATATATATATATATATTAATATTATATATATATAATATTTATAAATATATATATATATTATATATTATATTATATATTATATATATATATATATATATATATATGTGCGTGTGCGTGGTGCGTGTGCGTGTGAGCGTGTGCGTGTCGCGTGTGCGTGTGTTGGTGTGTGTTGTGTGTGTGTGTGTGTGTGTGTGTTGTGTGTGTCGTGTGGTGTGTGTGTGTAGTGTTGTGATGTGTGTGGTGTGTGCTTGTGTGTGCTGTGTGTTCAAAAGCTTGAAAGAACTTTATTATGGTTATGTAAATTATACGGTGATATATATTGGGTTATTCATTTATTGAACTTCATTGGCTGCTTGTTAGTTATTTTTTCATTAAAATTATTATGTTTTCTTTGAGAAAACAAACAAAACTTTTCTAAGGTTATGTAGGTTCAACATTTTCCAAAGTCGCTTAGGTACGAAAGAAACATTTATCCAAGGTCGCCTTAGGTAAGAATCCCAGAAAATTTATCCAGGGTGTCTTGCTGTATGAACTCTGGCGCATCATATTTTTTTAATTAAATAAGTTGGGCCATTAGAAGATCTAGCAAAAACTCAATTTAGAATGGACACTCAACATAGAAACACCGAAATGATAGATCTTCCAATCGTGACTGTGTAATAACTATATACATACATCGTCGTAATGAATAAGCAAATGAATAGAAAAGTAAAGAAATAGATCTTGTGCTTAATAAAGAAACTTCTATTGGTATATCAATCTGAACATTGTGAGTGTAAGAAATGAAAATTTAGGAACATTTTACAATAAAGTCTTTTATATGCTTGAATTAGTTCGTCAACAAGGACTCTGTAGTTTTCAGTCGTGTTTTCCGAGCAGGCCATTACAAACTGCCTTTAAATTTCTCCAGCTAATCAACTATATTTCATACAATGTTTTCTAAAAATCCCAGTCAAACAGGACTTTACGAATTTGCGGTCCGAGAAAGATTCCTTCTTTCACCTTAGCATCAAAAAACTGCTTCCAAACTACTAAAAAGGATTATAAGAATTCCCAACTTAAATAACTAATGGCTGACTAGTATAAAAAGAAAATGGAGAAATTTTTTGTTTGAAACGTGTTGTTTTCTTGTACATGTTTTTTATCAAACATATTAACTTTAAGCCTTGTAAAAAAAACAAAAAAAAAAAACTTAAAATTAATGTGTGTGGTAATTGAAGTTTAATATACGTTAATACTTATTTTCGGGGGTAGAGAAAAGTATACTCTAAAACCATATCCAAGCTCCCACTTAAATTAACAATAACTCCTCTCTAGTCAAAATAATAATTCAATAAAACATTGGAACGAATTCATAAACTCTTAAATTTCACCTCAATAAATTACGGAGAATAAGGGAAAAGCTCAAAAAAGATTAACATGCTCAAAATACTAATTAACCATAAAGTAAATAATATATTCAAGACATATCATTCTAATTTAACTTCTAAATCCAGATCCACTTACATCTTAGACCCCTTTACTCACATAATCTACATTTTTAAATACTCACATATGAAATAATAAAATAAAATCTTAAGATTCACACCAAAAAATACGAACTCACTACATACGATATTTATAATATACTTAAGATTTTAATTATTTTCAAATATTCCCACTCGACCAGCCACCAGATATCTAACGAAATAAAACTAAATTATTTACTGTCGAGGAGAATAATAAATTATAATTAATAAGATTATTCAACTCTTAGGAAATCACTCAAATTACACAAGGATTCCATATTCTCAGTGATTGGTTAAATATTTAACAAAAAAAAAGATTTTTAAGTTTGTGTACAAAGTTTGTAAAGAAGTTCCAAAACCTCCTTTCATGTAACTCCATAATTTATAAATTACCTGTAAAATCTGAGTTAAATTTTAATCCATTCTTCTAATTAAAGATCATATCTCAGCGTACATAGAACTAATGAATATATCATAAATTAATGAAAGAAGTTTTTAATTATTAACCTAAATAGGCATTTGACAAGAATATAATTGAGACAAATTTGAATTCTCAAAATAATAATCACATTTAAATAACACATCATATTTGACGACTAGTTTCACAAGATCTGATCGTTAGAATCTCTAATATTCCAAACTCAATATACTTCCAGATACTCAACATTCTAAAATATAAAAATGAGTATTCATATACACTATAATATGACATTTCAATACCATAATGTCATCAAATATAAAAAATATATAATTCAAATAATTACAACCTGATCAATAATTAATCTCTCAATAAATTGACAAATTACTATAAGTAATTGCATTCAGAAACTTAGATGGGTCTAATTAATATTACATACTGAATAACAAACCCCAGTCTCTCCAGGACAAAGATCCTATCATCCCAATTCCACGCGTCAAACATTCATCCTCTCATTACCATTATACTCTTCTAACAAGTATAAAATACTAATTATATAGAAAATTTAATAACTTACTAATTAATATAAATAAAGATAATTAAGCAAATAAAATTATTGTGTTATAATACATATAATAGGGACGGCCCATTTTAACAAATCTTTCATATACTAAAAAATAACATTTTTACGATATTGTATAAGTCAATGTATTCCATCTATAAATCAAAAACAATAGGAAATTAAATATATTTTCACAATAACATAACAAATACTGAAATTAACTTAGTGCTCATATAAGAATAAAATAGATACCACATTTTTACATGTAGAATACAGAATCAAAATTACATAGTATTTGTAATGACACATCATATAAACTGAATAATATGTAATTCACACCTAGCATAATAGGTATCAGAGTAACTAGCAATAAAGTAAAACAATTGAGTATATTTTTAAAACTACCTGATTCAACATAACCACTGAATAATAATAATCAAATAATAATAATAATAATAAATAATTATATAATAATAATGGCAATCAAAAATAAATTAATTCCTTAATAATGTCCAATATTTAAATACATGCGAAGTAAACAGAAATATTAGCTATTCACTAGAGAATAAATATAATCACTGAGATAATTATTATAATAATATACATATAAATATATAATTTCTTCAAATCCCCTTTCTCATTTTAATAAATATTACTTCCTCACAAATAATCTATTCCAGTGAGAAACTTCTGAATGAAGAAACATTAAAAAATTAAGTAGTATTACAATAAGTAATGCAGTATCTACTCAATACAATATATCAACCTAATCCATATATTGTTTACCGAAGGTATAATTGTTTTCAAAATAAATACAATTTTTTACTACAGCACCATAATTACCTATTCACTCATCACAGGAGCAAATACAACTCCAGCTAATACAGGATAAATTAACTAAAACAATATACTCATCCACAGTTAAATAATTTTTCAACGTTAACTCAAAAAAACTATAATCTCAAGTATTCTAAAAAACACAAAAATAAATGTTTATCATTTCTAGCAATGTATACTCCCTCCAACAATTTATATGATAATAATTGTGCCACTATTTACAAATATAAACGACTACTCAAATTCATTAACATTGCAGTCAGATTTTTAAATTATAAATTACATTTTCATACATTTTATATAGTATTTAAAATAATAATAAATGTTAATCTACATCATAAACCATTTAATATAATGACCACATAGCGCTCACTCACTTCTCTAAATAAATTGACTAATCTTATCCATTTCCAGTATGCTTCTCTTTCACCCCCACACCGACCACACGATTGACAGTGTTCGTAACAACATTTCTAATATTAAATGACAAAGAAAATACAGTCGTTTCAAAGTTTAAAAAACTCAGTACCTTCATCTTTCTCTTCTCCATATTTCCCGCACAATTACTACATTTCCGAGAACACGAAACTCAAGCCTTCGTCTGCCCTTAATATTCTTTGTATTTCCTCTTTTCGATATAATTCTTGGAAGTTCGATAGTGTTTATCTTATTATACAAACAAATATAGGACAGATGTTCTCAAGAGCTTTCCGAACTTCTTCACACTACCCAGGCCATTTGGTCAGTAAACAGACGTGACTCGTCCTTGTATGGACTACGCATCGCATATTTTGGGAGGCTCAAGTTTCAGCTTTGAACACTTTTATTTCATAGTAAAATATATTTCAACTATCATGCTTCGGTTTCGGCTCAACCCAAAGGTTTGTTTTTCCACCAGATCAGACTATGATTTGGAAATTGGTTTTCATCACTCAGGTTGATTCTTTGTTTTCCTCAGACCTATTTTTTTTACCAATAATATATATATTATATATATAGTATATAATATATAAAATAATTATACAGCGCTCTGATATTAATTGTATGAGAATTATATTAATTAATTATATATATATATAATATTAATAACTCATATCACAATTTATTATATATATAATTATTATATATATATAATAGTATATATAATTAAATAATTATTATAATTTATTTAAATATCATAGTATAAGAAGGTAAGAGAAAATAAATAATATATAAATATTATTTATTAATAAATAAACATATATAACTATTATATAAAAAATTTCTATCCAAAAAAATAATATAATAATAATATTAATATTAATTAATAATATAATAATATCATATATTCATATTATAATATATATAATAAATAATTTAAAAATTAATAATAAATAATATAATCAAAATAATATAATTAATACATAATAATAATAGATAATAATAATTAATAACTATATATTTAATAACTAATTATTATAAATATATAATATATTTAACTAAATTATAAATAATTATATAACTAATAAGTATATTATATTAATATAATGATTAAAATCGTTAATAATATATTAGTAATAATAGTAATTTTTATAAAAATTAATACATAATTCACTTAAATTAAATTTATGAATAATTAATAATTAAAATAGTTAATTTAATAATAATAATTAATAAATTATAAATAATAATAATAATTAATATAATAAGTAATTAATAAGTACTTAATATAATATTAGAAGAAATATATGATATTTTAATAATCTTTAAATATTAAACAAATAATAATATCATAATATTAAAAATATTAATTATAGAAAAAATTAATAATTAAATATTTTTAAAATTAAACAAGACATAAAATAATAATTTAAAAGAGAATAATATATATAATATTTAAATTATATTATAATCTAATATTAAATTATAATTAGATAATAATTTATAATATAATTACAATATAATAAATAATTTTATTATAAAATTTTAGATAAAACATTTAAAAACAAACAAACATCTTTTGCTACTAGGAATCAATAGATTAAATAATAATATAATAAATTAATAATTAAATATACCATATAACTAATTAGCAAATTTAGATTAGTAAGAATAATAAACTATTGAAAATAATTATATAAATTAAATTATAATAATAATTTATATATAATATAATTAATACATAATTTATGAATAAAAATATATTAAAATCATATTGATAATATGAAATTCAAAGTGGAGAATTGTTTACTCTATCTTAATTCAGCAGGTATATTACGATAAATCACTGAATAGTATACCTCGCAGTCGACTAAATATCAAGATTATCTATTAACTCGGTGCAATTTAACACATCATATAGCACTATCCTCACAGTCTACCATCAAAAAAATAGAACGTTTCAAAGCTTGTTATTTATAATTAAGAGCATACCTGTATATTTCTCATCCATTATATTTAGCTGAATATAATAAAGCTCTTTCAAAGGACCTAAGTTAACCCTTCATTGTACTAAAATAATAATTAATAATATAATATACATAATAATATATTAATTATATTAAATAAAAAATTAATTAAATAATAATATATATATATAGATAATAAATAATAATAATACTTATAAATAATTTATAATAATTACTCTTATAATAATAAATATGAAATATAATATATATAATTTTAGTATTAATTATAAATTAAATAAATAATTAAATTAAATAATATAGATTTAATATTATTAATAAATAATATAATAATTATGAATATTATATAATTATATTAAATAATTATAATAATATAGATTTAATTTAAATATTATATAATTATAAAAATAATTATAATTTATATATTGCTTATTTATTGTATTATATATAAATAAATAATTATAGATTATTGAAATAATCTGTAAATGATACAAAAAACATTCTATATATAATGAATTACAGGAATATATTTACAATATCCATCAAGCTCGAGATGATTCGGATGCGAGTGTGTGAGTAATATACCTACGTCACTCAAGACTAATAATAATAATGTGAAATTTAATTAAACAATGATAATTTGCCTGATGCTCTAACCACTAGGCCATCCACGGTCCCCATAAGCATACGCTATACAAGTACTCGGCTATAGCTTAATAGTGTTAATGTCATTCTCCTCTATGAGCTTTCTTCATCATAACACCATATTTTGTCTTGTTTTAAAAACCTCAAAGTACTCAATATAGCTGATCCTAACTCTCCATTTAATATTTTATTTATTAAATCTATTTAAAGTTTTGTTTAAATAAATCTATAATCCCCTTTTAGTTAGTTAAATTCATATGCTCATAAAGAATACCTAATATAAATTATATTTTATATATATAAGCATTTATATCAAATCTTTATATATTTGAAATATTAGTTAACTTTAAAATTTACAATAAACTGAATAGAATAAATTATATATCTCTTTTTTTTTTTTCGTATCTTAAATTATATTAGAATAGTGGTTGATATTATATTAGTAGCAAGTATTCACTGATACACCTATTATTACACAGTATTCCATTTTGACAGACATAGCATAGAGTTTAAGGTTAGACAATATAGAGATCACAGGACTCAAACAGAATATATATGGGTTTTATTTAAATATATTTTATTATAAATACATTAATTGTAATGTTTCTTCAAAAATAGTAAGGATTATATTTAATTATTATTAGGATAATTTTTATTCTCTATAATAAGTCTATATTATTGCAAGGTAAAATTATTTTAGTGGAAGTAAGGTTCGTCATCCAAGAATAGTACCTTAAATAATTAAATATATTGGCAGACTCAATATTTTTAGATCTAAAATATAAGTTATATATATATTAATTATTATATAATAATTATATTATATATATTATATATTAATATTTATATGATATATTTATATAATATTAATTATAATATATATATATATATATTAATATAATATATATAAATTACATATAATTATAGTATATATATTTGCATACTATTTATATAATAATAATTTCTTAATTTTAACATTATATATTCTTTAGAAATGTTAATATGTTTATTTATAAAATATAATTATATATATATATTATATATAATTATTAAGTGTATATAGTATATATTAAATAACAATAAACAATATATAATATAAATAATAAATATTATATAAAATAATTAAAATACTTGGATGTCATACTGTTACGAGCTAATGTGAATATATACTTTATAATAGGGAATGGCTAGAATAGTTGAGAGATAAATCTAAAAATAATTTAATAATAATAATAATTATATTATAATTAATATTATAAATTATAAAAATAATATATCAGAAAATTAAATATAATATATAATTAATTAAATAATTAAATATAATTATAAATAATTAATAATAATTAATATGATAATATATATAATTTAAATTATACTAATAAAGATAATAATATAATAGTATAGAAAATTAATATTATATATTAAAATGAAATTATATTATAATATATAAATTATAATATATTAAAATAAATATTAATATAATTATATATAATAATAATATAATATAATTATATATAAAAAATAATAATTAAATTAATATAAATTAAATAATTTACTAATAAAATAGTAATGTAATATAATTAATTATAATTACTAAATTCAATAACGGATTATTCAAATTAATAATTCAAGGTAACGGTAATATGACCGATTCTTGTATGACATTCGTAGTGTAGATGTGTGATGTAGTGAATGAGTAATAATAATAATAATAATAGTAAATAATAACATAAATTTTAATAAGAAAATATAATAATACATGATTTATATAATAATAATAATAATAATAATAATAATAATAATAATAAAATTTTAATATAATAATAATAATATAAAATAATAATATTACATTAACAATAATAACAAATAATGAATTCCTCTTTAATATAAATGGAAATTGTGTGTGTTAGTTTGCTCATGTTGTTTCTCGTTTAAAAAGGGTGAAAAAATTTGTGGCGGTGAATGTCCGTTGTGATAGTCGAAATGAGTTAATGTTGTTGCTCAATGCTCAAAAATATTTTTCTCTGTGAGATAAAAATCAATATTAATACACTTCAACTAATCTAATGACGAATATACATATGCGAGATGATTAATATGCATCAAATATTAATAAATAATTTATATAATATGAACTCTAGTCTACTGTACAGTAGTTTCTCATTAACAAAAATTCATTGCTGTCATCGACGAGTGAAGTACAACTAACACAAACAACTAACCTTCGATTTGAGCAACACAAACAACACAGCTAAATAGGAATTATATTTTATGGTAATGAAATCGTTTCATATATTTTATAGAGTCTACTAGATGGTGACCTTTAATATTTAAAAATCTATATAAGATCTTAAGAAATTTGTCATTGGTATAATTTATCAGTCAAATTTTTATAACCTATCAATAGGATTTGGAGTTCCCAATTTGTTCATTTTTTCACTTACATATTATTAGTTTTTTATAATTAGATTATATAATACTGTATCCTTAACGTAGGTTCACATTAATGACCTGTCTTTCTGTCGATTGCTATTATCTTATTAAACCAAGTCTATTATACTCCATTCGCAGTGAGTAATATTGTGCTGATAATGACCTTTATTCAATGGCTATTGATTGAGTGCTATATTATAGGTTAAGCACTCATTACTCAATTAATAGACAGGTGTTATTAATTTGAGGGAAAGAAGGGTCGGCTTCTTTTAATAACTTCAGTAAGTTCCAATAGTCTTTCAACTTTTTAGCTTATCCATTTGGTTATTATTCACCTGTCACACAATAGGTATATTATATATCCATATGTGCTCAGTATTTCGGTGGTATCAATTATTTATTGATACATCAAGAATATAAAACTTATACTGAAAAAACTAATTTTTTATACTTATCTCACTGCAAACTGTATACCCTTACGGAAATCACCTATAACATAAAGAAACGATGCAAATGAAAAAAGATAAATATTATATAGTACTAAGGCATACGTTGTTTTATATATCTAGATAATAAAATCTAGTCTTACTAAAGAGGAGTGAGAAAGTGAGTACAATTAATGATAGGCAACAATGATGCAGATAAGGTATTCCTAAAATATTTCAGCAGAAGCTTTTTGCGTCTTACCAGAACTACTTTTGTGGGACTGTGAACTACTAACTTAAATCATACTGTACATATTTATAAATGAAATTACACTGGTTATTAACTCTAATTTTCTATTGACTTAAAACATTGGTGGTATGTCATTCCAAATACATATGACTTATAACATTTATTCCCCATCCCTTCCCCAAAAATTGGAAACATTCATGGTCCTCTTTCTTATAAACTCTTTTCAGCTTTATTGAAAGAAAAATAAAGGGCTGAAGATACCCTAATATGCATAACTGTAAACCTATTTACTTATCATCCCAAAAATAATAATAAAAAGTGTTTTATTATCATTAAGCATTTCTATAGCTGCGCTCTAAAGTGCTTACACGATTTATGTTCAAGCAAATTAGATTAATTGGATCTTCGCTATTTGAGGGTGCTCTGTAAATCGATTTAAAATTATCATAACAGTAGCAGCATTCTCATATATCTTTGTCGGTATTTAATATGGCTATTTCCGATATTGTGATTAAGCTCTACACACTTAATACACTGTTGAGTAGCTACCCTAATATGAGATGACAATATACACACACTAATTTATAAAGTAAGCAGTGACTTAAGACATGCAACTTCGATAGAAGCAAAGAGACTTTCATGAGATTTCATTAACCATATTTATTAATTTTGAATTTAAACTTTTTCTATTCTTTTTCATTATCATCATCACCCACCTTCTCTCCCCAAGACTGGGGGTAAGGTGCGATACATGCACTGGAAACAGAAAAATAGTAGAAGAATATGACACAATGAATATGAATAATGTAGAATAAAAATATAGAAATAATATATAAATAAATATATAAATACAGAAATAAATATAGAAATAAATATAGAAATAATATAGAATAATATGAAGGGATTTTGACCTTGAACAATTCAAATTATTCTTCTATCTCTTATATCCGTTACCTATATAATAATCGTCTGTCATCAAAGTTAGGCCGCTTTTCAGCTCTTCAAATTACACATTACGCTGTTAGTTTACATGTAATGATGTGACATATTTCTTTACAAAGTGACTCTTTGGTCAATCGCTGCTTAATAACGTTTTTATCGTTTCATCTCTAACTTTCAATGTTTTCAATAAATATAATAGGCAAATATTCTTGATTTCTTCATTAGTAGTTTACGCTTCATGAGTTCTAAATTCCTCTAGAATGATTGAGTATACATGCAGTTATTGACAACTTTCTTCTCTCCCGCGGGATTAAGAAATACAGCTTTGCTTTGATGTGAGATACACTACCAATAGGTTGCTTTGCAAGGAGTCTCCTTCCCCTGTTATAGCTCGGCGTTTACTCCCAGTCTAGATGTGAACAATGCTGATAGGCACTTATGACACACTACCAGATATAACTCGTACACGCTCATCTCGCATATGTAACTTTATAATGACGAACACATTTATAGTTTCGATAGGGCACACATAAATATATATACATAAACATTCACCCCTCTATCTCGTAACACGCTTTTCTTCACAAGACGAAAAGTCTGATTACCAAGCGGTTTTAACCGTTTTCGATGTCCATTGGATACTTAACTAAATTCAATTCAGCCGCAAAAACAAGTCCATAATGGTTTTTGCAGCTTCTAAAAAGTGAAACTTTAACACTCTTACTGTTAGCATAAGGAGTTTTTCTGCTCGAAAATTTTTTACCATCTAAGTTTCCAGCTCAATATACACTTTTTATATGTCTTACTGGGCTATAATGTAGTGCCTTCAACTCAATATCAGTTATTGATGCATAGGTAAAATATGTCTGTCCTACGCGATTAACTAGAGCTTCGTCTGTCTATGCTTTAACAGTAAGTAGCGCTATTTTATTTACCAATCTCAAGTAATATAAAAAATAAGCTAAAATATCGATTTCATTATGTAATGATTATGTGTGTATAACTTTGATATTAGCATTTTTTAAATCATCTTGGCATAATAGGTATCCTGTAATTCAATGTTATTTTTATTGTCAGTTTCTACCCTCTCTATGCATTTATTCGCATTATGGAGTGACTGTTTCTCTTCTTCATTTTAATATATAAGTGTTTGAAGAGGCAGTTGGCAGCATGCTGATCATAAAAATATACTATGTAACCTATTCTCATTGAAAGCACTATTTGTTTTCTTGCTCAGCGCGCCTTATAATTATTTGTCCTATCAAGCTACTCTGAAGAGCTGCTCAGAGATATGAAGAGCATAAAAAAAGGCTCATAATGTTGCCACTCAAATATTTGTGATAAACAACTTGTTCGAAGATTTGAATATACCTATCTCAAGTGAGACATTTTTGATAGCTATACGTACTCTAAATGCTAGTGATTCTTAAGCCATATAAAAACTCTCAGAAGTTGAAAATAACTAAGATATGGTGTAGCAACCATGTTTGGTATACAACTTACTGTTCTGGTATCATTATATGTGCTCTGGATATTGATCTATGTAAAATGTTCACTTCTTGTATTATGCCCCATCGAAAAATTTTACTGCCTTTACATCAAAGTTTAACAGGTGCGGCCCAAAAGATTAGTGAAAGAATATTATATATTGTGTAACACGTGGTATGCTATATAATGTTTGGAACACACTCGGTATTAGTCCATGTGTTAATCTTAAATTCGTCTAAAATAAAATGGTATTTTACTAAGTTTAATATATGCATGTAAAATAAACGATTATATTAACCTTTGTTTTGGAATACATACATCCTAATTATTTATATATATGACTTGGGGCACTTATTACAATAAAACACAAAATTAATATATGTATGCTATTTAATTCACTAATATTCACATAGCAATAATAATAACTTTATTTATAAAGTGAGAGTTGTAAGTGGAGGATTTGTTCTTATATTCTAAATAAGACTATTTGAAAATCTAGTTTGCTCGAATAATAATATATAACGTATGTATGCATGATATTTTGTTCATTATACTATTTAATTGATATTATCTCCATGATATTATGATTATGTATCAGGCAGTACTCTTTCCCATTTCATACGCCGACTATAAAACTCTTCTTACATTAAGAGTGAAAAGTTTAATATTCACATTATTACTACTAATTAAACTCCTAATATATATTAAATTATATTTATTCTATGGCATAGAAATATAATTAACATATTTCAATATTTATCATAAAATGATAAGTTATCTTAAATATTCATTTATATTATGAATAATATATAAACATTACATAAAGTTTATATAGTAGTTTATTAAATTAAATGACATAAATTACTCAAAATCTTGTAATATATTATAGATAATAAATATAAATTATTCCTTTGCCAAATTTATTAAGGTATATTTGTGCTATATGATTACCGAATTATGTTTTTATATACTTGATTTCTGATTTATGTTTAGTTATATAGATGTCCTATATAATAATTATTATTATATATTATATAAATATTATTATTAATTAATATAAGTTTTTGATAATTCAATAGTTATTATATTTCTCGTAATAAGTTGATCATTAGTGATTATCGTTAATAAATAATTTCTAATTTAGATATATATGACCTGTATTATATGGGATGAAGATAAATTATTTATTATTAATTAATTATTATTGAAATCATATAATTAATGACGGCATATAAAATAGGTTACCATTACATTATGATTTAATTTTAATTCATTGTATTTTGCTATATATATAATTTTTTGATTAAATATAATGTTTATATTTATTTAACCTTACCTGTTAAACTTTATTAATATAAACTTGTTTTTTTCATTTTATTTATAATATATATATATTATTATACCTTATATCTATGATTTAGTGAAATATCATTATTTCTAATTGTTGTGTGTTATATGATTTACATATAATAATAGTTATAACTATTCATTTTAATTTTAATTTTACTTCACGACTATCTGTTATTCAATGTTTATTATTTATGTATAAGTTTCTAATATTAATGATAATTTTTATTTTTATATGCTAAATAATATATATATTAGAAGCTAATTCACAAAGAGTTTATAATGAAATGTTAATAGTAATGTAAAATATTAAGTTCTTACTGCAAACTGTTAACTTTTTAAACTTAATAATGTAAATATAAGATAGTTATTGACTTTTTCATTGGGAATAATATAATAAGTTCTAATTATAAATCTAATATTATTGCTTATTATTTAATACATAAATAATTTGATATAATATTAATATGCTTATCATAATTAGCAAGGATATAAAATATGTTATCGTAGATACTTGAATAGTCTCGACACTAAAGATATTTTTTTCTGAGAGGGTTATTTCTTTGTTTATATATTATACGTATATATTATTAGTATATCACTAAGTAGGCCTTAAATAATGGTGTGTTACGCACTCTCTTCTGTGTTATTTAGTGAGTATATATCATTTAATCTGATACTCATCTACAATCTATATCAGGTGACCAATCATATATTATCATATTACAAATCAATCATTATATCACTAACACCCTATCTCTTCATTAAGATTAATCAAATTCGTTATTAACAGTAACATATCCATATCCTACTTATTATATTAAGTATTCATATCAGTGAGTGATATGGGATATAGATATAAATAATATTTATGCTACATAACATCTAGTTAATATCCTATGCTAGTTCGTTATATGAAAGTATACTGATAATATTAAGTAGTACAGGTTATATATATATTAGATAGTATTATTAGTTAAGTAAGTTAGTGGATAGTGGCTCGTGCGGTAACTTAACCACTCCATATTCTATTGCAATAGAGCCGATTTTTTTGACAATACTAATAGCAGTCTGTCCTGCATCGGAAAAGAGTGCGAGGATGTCAGCCAGGTTAGTGCAGCCCACTATACTATCGTTTCTCGTGCCGGCGAAATGTATGAATCGATCTGTTATTGAAATGCAGCGAGGAATAAATGTTTGAGGGAGATATTAGTAGAGAAAGTATAGTGAGTTGATGATTATTTAGAAAGGGCATAAATTATGAGATTTTCCTTGCTGTGGAACGTGAATAAACTCAATAATATGAAATGGATAACTCAGTGAAATAATATAAGTTGTTGTGGTGTTAGGATAAATATGTTTGTTTGATTGCTTAGTGGAAAGGAAGTGAATGGAGGTATAGTAAAGGGATTGTCATATTATTCAGATAGTGAGTAGAAGTTATTGATATATAGTGGATATCTTTAGGAGTATTTTTAATGTAGATTATATGTGTGATTCTGCATGTAACAGAGTGACGCTTAGATGATCTAAGGATTTACTAGGAAGCTACGGTTAACAAGTGCTTAAGTTGAAAGGTGTGATTAAAGTTTGTGTGGTTGCGAAGTCATATAATCCGATAATATTGCGTGATGGTATGTTAAATGGGACGTGGTGTGCTAGGGCGTGTGCTTGAATTCATGGATGATGATGATGTCGGTGGATAGGATCAAGGAAAATATGTAGTATGAACCGATTCTATAGTTCAGTTGATTTAGGCCCACCATGATCTGCCTATTGCAAGGATTTTTTTCTACAGTCTGTCACCACCACTCACGGGCAGAGGCCAATTTAAGGGGGTGTTATACTTCTCAAAAGTTCACCTCTAGCGCTAAAGTGCGCATATGGAGCACAGGATCGCAGGCTTTAAAGGAGAGTATTAAAGAATTCAAGTTAGGTACAATACAGATAGATGAAGAGTATGGAAATTCAACTGATAAGACAGTGGTGTTTTGGTTTTTGGATAGATAAGGAAGCAACCCTACAGTAGAACTACCTGGAGCAGTTGACCAATGTCAAACACGCGCAGAATAGTCGTAGGACGCTACGATGTACTCTCTCGATCACCTTCTGTCGCTTATCGGTGATAGGGTTCTCATAAAGTGGTGTGGTAGCGCGAGTGATAGAAGGATGTGATCTCTGCGAAAGCATCTCTAGAGCCGGCTGGCAGTGACTATAGGAGGTGCAGAGGAGTAAGAAGCACAAGATGCTCATCCTGTGCGAAGATTAGGTTGTCAGGTAGAACTGAAAGAAGGAATCGCGGAACAGTTTATGAGAACGCTTTTCTGCCGTTGACTCGACCCTGTCAATCGTGCGACCTAACCATTAGTCCCACTCCCTTTACAAATATTGAGGCAGCAGGTACTACTCGATATCATGGGCGGATGAGACCTTTGTGTATAGCGGTATTTAGCTGGTGAGCCAAGGAGAGGAAATCATGTCAAATGTAGTTCATAGAGATTTGAGAAGACTTTGCGCTCAAGTTCGAGTATTGTATGGCTCGCCGAGAAATCCGTTAGGTGGTGTGATTGTTGTATATACCGAGGAGGAGACGTATTGTAATATTTAGAATCGAAAGTTAAGGCTCCAGGATGAGGTATAAATGAGCGAATCAATGAGAAGACGCTATCAGTAGACCGTGGACTGTAGTATATAGTAAGCAGGAAAGTTAGAAGGGTATTTTGGGAAAGAGTGATGATGCTTGGAGGAGAAGAATTGTTGCTCTCTTTAAAAGAATTGAATATTCAGGGTCCAACATCGGTATTGGTCTATCATCAGCGAGGTACTTAACTCGTGCTCTTGTGAAAGTTGGTTTAGGAAACAGGTGATGGCTAAGTCAGACAGTTAGGAATGAGTATGAAACAACCGTAGCGAAACAAAGTAGTCTTTGAATGTTAGAGTTAAAGAAATGAACGGGTCGAGTCAATCTCGCGGTGTTAGAGTACGAAGTATGTGAATGTGATTTGTGTTAGGAAAAGGATAGCACAGAGGTGAGTGCGAAAGAGCTGGTATTAATGAAAAGTAGGTAATAAGAAAAGAGTATGAGATAAACGCTCAGAAACCGCTGAGTAGCCCAAGACTAGAAGTTGAGCGTGAAAGAGATAAGACTAGTCGCACTCCTCAATACAACTCATCTCTGAGTCGAGATTGATAATTGGATACGACGATTGTGTTGAAGCGACTAAGACGTAATGTTTACATTAATGTAAGAGGCAGAAGATGAAAGGGAAACCAAAGTGATAGGTGGGATCGCATTCTGGGATAGCGCAGTTATGCGTGCCAGTTAATTCGATACAATGTAATGCTTTTTAGGAATTAATATCATAAGACTCGTCGCCAAACTCAGACCTAGAGGTCTCTTCGCTCTAGGTTCCTTAGAGACAGAATAAAAGCCATAAAGATTCGGTTTAGATAAGGAATAGTGACGTTCCAACCTCGAGTTAGCACATATGACTGTTGCAACGTAAGCTCATGAGCTGGTGGACGAATCGACGTGATATATTCGGGGAGTGATCTAAGAAGTGAGTTGAGAAGGATATTCAAAGTCTTAGACTAGTGAATACTAAGAGGTGATGAGCAATAAGACAATTGGCTATAGTTAAGATTGTGGAAGGATCGACAGAGCTAGAGAGCCGTCTCCATTATTTTCGCGAATGGAGGTTAGGGCATGTAGATTGCTTCCAACACTGAGGTGAGGTGGGTAGGAGTATGAGGTGATATAATTATGAGCAATAGGAGAATAATAATAGTTGGAAGCGAGGGGACCGGTAAGCAGCCCTCAGCCTATGTGTCAGTTTGGTGAGAATTTAGGCAACATCAACTGGTGTCTAGGATAATCGAATAAAGAAGGATGGATAGGGAAAGGCTAGAAGTGTTGATCAAGAAGGTTGTCGTAGTAGGGAAGAATGAGACATTGGGATATGTAGGAGAACGCACAAGCCGGGAGGAGTTTAATAACGAGCGCTCAGTCTCTCGTTTGAGTTAACAGTACAAGCGTATATGCTTGTGCGCGGTCGACAGGGGTAAAGAAATTTGACGCTGCATAGCTCGGATTCGTAGAGGAGGCTCGAGAAGGAAAATATACGAGAGGTGGACGTGAAAGTAGTGAACGCGCGCTCGAGAGTGGTCTAGTGTCACTCTTCGTGATAGGGGTCACTGTGTGCTGCCCCAAGCCTTGGAGGTCCACCAGAAGTAGTAAGCGCCCACCACGATTCTGACGAACAAGCATGCACGATATTGATGGGGCGTCAACGTACAGATCTCTCGGTCCGTGTAAGCATGCTCTATTATGAGAGAATGTTTTGATATGGATGGAGACAGATGAGGCAGAAGTTTCTACAGTGAGCATGAAGTGAATGAGAATAGAGAGGACTCTCGCTCATCGCGTAAGGTCTGCGAAGCCGATTACTTTCTCTCTTCTCGCCACTTGATCTTGTCATATTTCAATTCTTTACTACCATCTCACATCTATTATTTTTCTATCTGCGTATTGGTCAAGTCAGCATTATTGTTCTCATCAAACAAAGCAGCTTATAATCTTGATGGGGTAAAGCGCTATTGCAAAAGATTACGCATACTGTAAATAGCTTATTGTATACTGTAGTGTAGGGACAATGTGATAGCCATAATGAATTTGGATACGGACGCACCATAATGAGTATTCTCCTTCATATATTCCTTTAAATTTATAGTTACTTTTCATATATTGCATTAACAAGTAGTACTATTTTTAATCTCTATTTTTATTAGTTACTCTATAAGTATTAGTCGGATATTATATTTGTATTTTTATTTGTTTGTATCTTTCATTATGTTGAACTGTTTTTATGCACAGGCGACTTTCTCTTTATATTTGTGCTTTAGGCAACGATATCCATGGTTTTCAATTCCCCTTTACTCTGTTCAAACTTTTACTAGGTTAGACAATTTTACTTAGATGTAGTGTTCCACGTTTTCCTTATAATAGATGTATATTAGTGTGATTTTGAATGGTTGCGAAATTTGTTTTATTATTATATTATTATAATTTTATATAAATATAATATTAATTGATTATTACTTGGGTTAAGTCTTATTTAACTCTATAATTTTATTATATATTAGTAATATATTCTATTGATTGATGTAAATATATTATTATATTATTTATGTAAATTACATTCATTCATTATTTATTTTCAATTAATTATGGTTAATTATATTTTAAATTGTAATTTTATATTTTCTTTAACTTATAATTTTTATATATATAGTTATGTAAACCAATTATAAAGTAAGAAATCATCTCCAAACAGACTTTTAAAATTGATATATTTATATTGATATCTCATAGCTAAATAATATAAATTTCTGAGGAGTGTAACTAAAGGTTACAATGGAACTGAGGGCTCATTAGAATATATATATATATATATTAATATACTATATATTATATATATTACTATATTATATATATATTATATATATATATATATATATATATATATATATAATATATATATAATAATATTATATTATATATATATATTATATATACTATATATATATATATAGTATATATAGTATATATATATATATAGTATATTATAATATATATACATACTATTATATATATATAATTATATGATATATAATTATATATGTATACTAAGTATATATATATATATATTATATAACTAATATATATATATATATATATATATTATATATTATATATATATATATATATATTACTGATATATTATATAATATATAGCCTAATATATATTATAGTATATAGAGATATATATATTATATAATATGTAGTATATATAGTATATATATATAATTATATATAGTATAGCCTAGATATATATATATATATATTTATAACTATATATTTATATATATATTACTATATATATATATATTATATATATATATATATATATTATATTATAGACAAGTAAACTAATTTACTATATAGTAAAAATAATATTATAAGTATTTTTTCTAATGGTACATTTGTGCAAAAATCGGACATTGCCAAAAATTGGCGGTTGGCCCTAGACGATGCTAGTATATTAGCACCGTTATATGGGTGTGTAGTCATATTGTATAGTTACTCAGGCTACCTGTCGTATATGCCATCTTCACCTCCTTCGCCAATTTTGCAATGTCGTTCTGGCCAGGACTATTTACTCCGATCATTTTTATTACTAGCTTACCATTAGGCATGTACGTTATACGCTACTTATACTATATACTACTATGTATGAATGGAGTTGAGTGTTCATTGTAGTCGCACGTCAAATGCATATTTCCTTGCTACATACAATATAGATAAATATGTGTCAATAAACATTCATCCGACATACGCCTCGTTTCCATCAAGCTTGTTACAGGGATTGTAAGACTCACTGTGGAGAATATTCTGTAAACTGTTCCATTCGCTGAGTCACGACCACATAGTTACCCGTCTTAATAATACATACACAAATTTACACGTCAGCGATACAGAGGTTTACGAATCCTTTTATTCATCGTAGTTCCGTAGCTCCGCTTCAATTTACTATTCATACAGTATCTTGTTGCGTCACAGTCTTGTTCAAGTGTTGTCAAGTATTTATTTCTTTTAAATAGAAATACAATACATAAATACAAATGCTGGATATGCATTTGGTTTACTTGCGTACGAACGGTAATTCATTAAACAGCCTATGTGTGCCTGCGAGTGAAGAAATGATCGGCCTAATTCCGTGTCACCGCATGCTATCAATGTTTTGCACGTCTCATCAACGTTTTAGAGAAGCAGAAAGTTTTAAATAAAAAACTTCCTAATGGAAACGGGAGACCTCGCACAGTATCACTCCAGATGCCGAAGAACAGGTGCTCCAAGAGACTTTTTGAGTGAAGTCTTACAATCAAGTAGCCTATAGAAAGATTGCTGCAATACACTACAGTAAGTTACTTCAGAAAAGTTTTAGGAGTCATCTGAGACAAACTATCATTACTTCTCTACCCTTATCACACCCTCCAACGGCAGTGCAGGAATTGCGCGCTACCAACAGAGTTTTCTCTCTGCATTATAAGGTGAGCTATGTGATATACGTCCATGGCAGAGCTAACAGAGGAATCGTTGGACAGATCATTGATCCTCAGCCCATTTAGCAGAGAATATTGGTTCACCCGATGAGGCAGAATTTTCCAGAGTACAGTCCCATATAGAACTTGGCTATCTTAGGACAATCTTAGTTATTGTCCGGCTAGTTGCAGCAACCCGACATGCAATAGTCTGAATGGCCATCCCTTGATCAAACACCAGTGTTGTTCGATATGGTAATGTTACCTCGGGTGCCCAGAATTCGATTTGGCGAACCATATGTGATCAGGTCGCCAGTTCCTCTGTTACGCCAGCTGAGGCTTGAACTTTGACGGATGACGATGACGAGTATTTTGACAAATAAAAACTTTTTTTGTTTCTCTCTCTCCTCTCTCTCTACTCTCTCTTCTTTTATACTCTTCTTTATCCCCTCTCTCTCTCTCTCGCTCATACACTCTCCTCCTTCTCTCTCTCTCTCCTTCTCTCTCTTCTCTCTCTCCTCCTCTACTCTTCTCTCTCTCTTTCTTAGCTTTTCTTTATTCTTTCTCTCTCTCTCTCTCTCTCCTCTCTGCTCTCTCTTCTTCTCATTTCGTCTTCTCTCTACTCTTCTCTACTCCTATAATTGTACTTGTATATCCTCACCATCTAATGAATTACGTTACCTATGTGACTGTACTTATAAATAACTACAGTTATATGATATGTATATACTAGTATTATATACTGATCATCATAAATTTACAATTAAAACTATAACTACTAGTATTTAATAGATATACAGTATAGATAAGTAAATAGATTTAATCTAAATAATTATTCAATAAGATACTATGCAATAAAGTTCGAGATAATATAAGCCGCATTATGTTAACTATTGTATATGTCTATAATAATTCGTAAATGATTTATGGTAAGCTATGCGAAGAGACGACGTTGATACTCAACATCTGTAAGAGCATTTCGCACGCCGTTAGGGAGTATGGTCGAAGATGCGACATACAGCACTCTCGCACTTAACGCGCAAGTCTCAGACCTAAGACTCGCCATTGGATTCTGCTTCTCCTGTGGCAGAGTACGATGCTGTATAATCTATATGGTTAACAGCATACATGTATGCGGAATTTGTAGTGCCTCGAAGGAACGTCAAGAGCCTCGATCTCACTAGATACGAGATTCTCTTTAAATAGTGACATTCAATTATTATCACAAGGCGCCTGTTGTGCATCACACACTACTCATTCAGCTGGATATTCGTTGATAATTAGATATGAATACCAGTCGCATGATAACTGTCATCATTGCTAAAATACTAAGCCAGTCAATGTGATATCGGCTTTACAGGTCAAAATAAAACTATGTTTCAGCCTCTCTCGGTATAAATGCGCTCCCTGCGTTGTTATCCGATGCGTGACAATACGGTTGCATGAACGAGCTCTATTACGATTATAACAATATTTGAATAATTACTCTCTCCACCTAATTATGAAACAGAACAGTACACTAGATTGTTGGGAGGAACACTTCATTGTCTGGTATAATACACAAATTCAATTTAATTTATTCAAATCTTAATGCTCATAACAATGCATTCTCGACTGACACAGAATGTAGAATTATACATTTTACTACAAATAGTGTGACTCCATAGAGTAGATCTTACATGCGCTCGTTTGTCTTTCCGCACACCAGCACATTTAATGCCTTCTGATACGTCATTTGTTTTTTGATCATATTCTTTCTCCGGTGCCACTAAACAATATGTGAACAAATTGAAGGCTGCGCAGTCTCGCTAAGTGCATGGGAGTAATTGTTCTACGAGTCATAAGCAAATAACAACACTCTTTTATGCGGTAGCAACCCGCAATAAATATTGATGTTGCAGCCAGAACGGATCAGCGTGTTGTGCAAATTTTATTACGCGTCGTGTCCTTGTATTATTTACACGATGGACAAGATGCTTTGGACACCTGTAGATCTGAATTTTTCTTCTGTTACGTTTGTATACCTTCTACTACCTCCGACAAGATTTATGTATACCTCACGATGGATCTATCATACTGTTTTTCTTTTGAGGATTTAATGGTGATGGGGTGTTTTCCCATCTTTGTGTTGTAACAGATCCAAAGATAATGCCGAATTGGATGCGAGCTCCTCTATATTTCTTTCGGAGACTCATTCACCTACTGTTCCTGTTGATGATTATTCGATAATGCCAGAGAAATGATTTACAGTCGACCCCAACAAGACAGGAACATCCAATGACAGTTTTGAGCGGGGATCTTAGGACTGCGGATACATGGTCGAGAGCCGGATCGACAAAAGGGTTTAAATAATAACATTATCATCACGTTCCTTATTATTTAAGCGAAAGGGTGAGTTCATGCTTCCCCTGAACTTTTTTTCACCACTACTTAATGGTTCTACTAAAACTTCTACTCCTCTCTGGTAAGGTCTTTATATAATATATAATAATATACTGTATTAACTATATATATTAACAGTATATAAAATACTATTACTAATTTATATATATATAAGTAACATATATATTATATATAATAAATATATATATATGGTATCAATATGTAGTATAATTACTAATATATCAATTTTATACTACCTTATCATATATTTAATATATTTATTTAGCTTACTGTAAATCAGATATATATATATTAATGATATATTACCTACTTATATAGCTTTTTAGTACTATAAGAGGTTACTGTAATCCATCGACACTACTATAGATATACACGTAGCAGCAGTATGTATCATGACTATCACTAGTTAGTTTCTATGAAATAAGATATACTAAATTTACTATATATGCTAATACTAATACATATAAGTGTACTATTATTCGATAACTTTTACTGTGCGTGCATGAGTTCTTTATTCTCGTATATAATTTATACTTATTATATCATCAAGTTATTACTAATTAATTACAGACCTCTAAGATCATTCTATTGACCATAGTGTAGGTGCATTCATCTTTGGTCATATATAATGTCTTCGGATAGGTTCTCTAAAGACACCCATTCTATATCAGTTAAGATATAGAGCCAGATATAGAGTGATAGGTTCAATCTTATTGGGGTATAGTATAGGATTTATATAGTTCCATTAGGGTGACGGATATTTATACCCTATACCTACTTTTAAGATTTAGTATATTGTACTATATTTAATGTACTGTGACAAAATTAAGTTATGAGAGAGAGGAGAGTGTGATGAGAGATGGAGATTGATTGGATTTTTTATCAATGTTCTTAATTTAGTTTATCCTTGATTTTTGGAGTGCTTTTGGACGCAGAGAGATTGGAGAAGAATCTAAATAATTTTCCTGCTACAATATGCTTGTGGCGGCGGTAGCACGCTTGTTAATTTTGTTGGCATTGCAAGATTGTGAGTCAGAAAGAAGAAGAAAGAAAGGATCGAGAGGCAGTCTGGACGCCGTGATAAAGTAGAGAGATGGTGTCCAGACCAGGATGTTTATGGACTGAAGACGAGCTAGTGAGAGAGGTGAAGAGACGGCTTGATTTTATTACTTTTAATAGAAGTGGGATCGATGCAAGGACGGAGGAGATGACCGTGAAAGATGCTATTGAGAGAAGATATGTAGCATTGAGAGGAGGAAGAGAGGATGAGTTATAACGTTATATATAATAAAAAATAATATAAATAAAAAAAAAGTTTTTATTTTCAATAATGCTGTGTTTTATACCGGCATATGTTATAAGTTGTCCTTTTTTCAGTTCTCCATTTGTCATCCCGGCCAAATTCATAATCGCTCCCATCACTTAATCTTATATATTAATACTACTTAAAAATATATATATATAATCTATTAGATACTGTATATATATAATATATATATATATATATAATAATACTATATAATAATATATATTATTTATATAGATATAATTATATAATATATATATAGTGTATGATATATAGGTATACAACTACTATATCGCGATTACATAATATTTGGCCTACTAGATATCCTCTATAACCTATTCTGATGTGAGCACATACTCATGAACCTATGGAATAGTTATAATATATATATATATATATATATCATATTACTATGTAAATTCTGAATAAGATCTCAATAATGGTGTTTCTCAGGGTTTTGTCTCATCTCCCACTTTATTCCCACTTTTTCACTAATGATCTCGCCTGCACATTGTAGCAGATTTTGGGTTAATCTAAAACTACAATTACTTGAAAATTTGTTGTGAGGCTATCTGTCAGGGCAACTGAGGGAAGATATAATAACACAACACATACACTTTAAATTTATTACACAAAATAAATTTATAGAAACGAAAACCCACACAGATAATATTTATCCTACAATTTTAAAAATAATTAATTATAATTATTATTATTACATAAATACAAAAAAATATTACAATCAATATCCCAATACCACTTAATATTAGAATACCAAAATTACAGATACCACTACCCGTTACCACAATACTCTATTGTTAACTATCACACTACAAAATTACACACTATAAATATACCAATTATAATACAAAAAATACAATGATATATTAATATTAAAGAAGAAAGTTTATCATCCAATAAATATTGTTCACTTTGTCAATAGTACTTATTTTATTTAAATTATAACACTTATGGTACCAATATGTTTATTTTGTTTTAACAAATCCAAATTTAGATTTTTTTGACACTCACTTATGACACCTATAATGTCTTATTTTCACTTTTCACACCTAATGGTACCACTTTATTTTCAAGTTTTTCATGACGTCTTATGGTACCACTTAATGTTCAGGTTTATTATTACAACAATTTTTACTTTCAATTTTTATAATTTTCAGTTTGTGTTTTCCAATTTTATTTTCAATTTATGATACCCTTGGATATAGTACCTATATATACTTTTTATTTAGTTTATACTTTCAATTTGTAGTTTTCGAAATGTTGTCCTCAATCTTTTTTATTTTCTTGTTACTTTTCATTTATAATTCCAGTTTATATTTTATTTTAATTTTCCGTTTACATCAGTCAATTCTTTATTTTCAATCTATGTCAGTCTATAATTCTATATAGTACCACTAGTACTACAATCGTGATTTAAACATGCCTCTTACATTGATCGGTACCCTAGTACCACCAAATTGTTCTTCAGGTTCCAGCCACACAAAAAACAGACGGGGAACCAAAAAAAAATGGAGCCACAAGCAACAAATCAAAAAAATCCAGTCCCAGAAAAAAACTGAAAAGAGACAAAAAAAAACAAATCCTAATAACAACAATATAATATAGAAAAAAAATGAAAATAATAAGTTAAATAATAATAATCATTAAATAAAATAATAATGGTTAAATAATAATTTTTAAAGCAATGAAAATACTATCCAAATTATGTAGTAAAAAAAATTATGAAGTAATAACATGAAATCAAATCAAATTGAATAAATCTCGAAACAATCAAATAATATATTAAAAAAAGAATTAAAAATACAATAAAAAAAATTAATAGTACCTGGCCAGTGTTATTGTCCAGTTTTTTTTCTTTTACTTCTACGGTCCCACAGACAGCAGACCTTCACAACAGGAACCTTCACCTCAGTTTAACGAATGACATTATACCACACTACCAAACCTCAATACTGCAAGTTCAAAAACAACAATCCACTACTTTAATACTCATAATAGAAATAGAAAATAAAAAATAAGAATATTAATAATAACCCTAATAAGAATAATATTAATCATCAAATTAATAAAAAAATAATAAGTACCTTTCCCATATAAGGATTCCACATCCATAAGAGAAATTAAAATTCCCTGAAACCACAACAAACTCTTCACCATACCATCTATATCCTTAAGTGTTCCACCATCCACAAGACTATTCACAATCCTCTATTTAAATATTTTTTACAAATTTCAAAATAAACGATCCTACAGAAGAAAAAATTTATAGCTACATGAAAAAAACAGCCAACCACACTCATCTACAATCATTCACTTTCAACCAAAACAAAAAATGAAAGAGTGAGGAATGCCGCTACAACAAATAAACGAAGGTAATAAGTACTAAAAAAAGGGAATCTCAATGACGTTGTCAGAACATCCAGCCACTCACTAATCACATATATTCCCCCCTTCATACCACCCTCATACATGACATAATTAAAAATACCCCAAATGAAATATGATACAAACAAAACAAAAGACCTTCGTATACTTACAGACCTAACACTCCCCAAGACATCTACTACTGTCTTTCTGACTGATTGGCTTGCTGAACATCCCTTTAGGGCCTAATACTGCCTGTAAGTATACTTACCCCTAAGAGCAGCTCACCACAACATCTAACTATCCACTCATATGCCAATGACTTGACCCTTCATTCTTCAACTCATTTCAATTCTACTCCCTCTTTTACTTCTAGAATTGCCTCTCGTCTTAATCTTTCTGATTCTATTCTCGCTGATCTGGATAGAATTTCCAGGTGGGGTCGTCTCAACCTTGTGAAATTCAATTCTTTAAAAACCCAACTTCTACAAATCTCCCTCTCTAAATCACCTAACATTCCTATTTCTTTTGAAGGTTCTCTGGTCTCTAATGTTGACAATATAAACATCCTTGGCCTTAACATAAACAAAAAAATGTCTTGGAAACCTCACATCACAACAGTTGCTAGAGTGGACAGGGTGGGGTCGAAGGCCAAAGGGCTTATAAACTCTTCTGTACTTTCCAGTTCACTTGACCCTCTATCTTTGCAGTGCGATGTTGGCGCTTTATCTTTATTCTATTGGTACTGCAGTGGCAGGTGCTCAAGGGAACTTATCACTCTCGTACCACCACCTTTACGATGCCCTCGTAGCACAAGGGGTGCTGTATCTGTGCATGAGTTTTATGTTGATATTGGTAACTCCCGGCTTGTTGGCTGTGGTGCTTCCTTTTCTCCCACCTCTGTTCTGTGGAATTCTCTTCCATCTTCTGTGATTTCTGCTGAATTTAATCTCAATTACTGTAAAGCCAGCATCTGGGCTCATCTGCGTAATTTGCGCTAGAGGGTGAACTTTTGACTGCACTACACCCCTCTTTTAATAGGGCTCTGCTTGTGAGTGGTGGTGACAACTGTAAAATATTATATATATATATATATATATATATATATATATATATATATATATATATATATATATATATATATATATATATATATATATATATATAGTTATATATATATATATATATATACCTGTAAGTATATCTCTATAAACACTCCTTCTCCCAGTATATATATATATATATATATATATATATATATATATATATATATATATATATATATATATATATATATATATATATATATATATATATATATATATATATATATATATATATATATACTGGTATATATAAAAGGGATGGAGTGATACCCAAAAAAATTTCCTGATATGTGAACCAAGTTTCTCACCTTAATTGATACAACAAAGTTACCAATATCAAGCATTGATACTGCAAAATTGCCAATCCCAAATATCCATACTTACAGAATTTGTGTTTGCTGAGTAGGCCTACTAAAGAAATGCCAATATTCAGCACTTTTATCAATACTTGATACCATCCCTAGAACATACACAGTTTAAGCTATACATTATATATATACCGGTAGGTATATATATATATATTTTGTTACATAATGCAGATTGGTCATTGGAGTTTTTAAAACTTGAGTGGTAATAATACCCCAGATTAATAGTTCATTTTGTGCTTCAAGGGATATTTATTTAATGAATTAGGGTACATCAAGTTCTTGACTCAATTTATAAAAACCATATACCCAAAAAAAACTCCTGTATTTAATCAGTATATAAATTTTACCAAATTTTGATAATTTACTAATTCTGTTAGCAGTAAAATACTATAGCTAATACTATAAATTTTGGCTTATATGCATATATATAGCTAATACTATAAAATTTGGCTTATATGCATATATATACAATAAAAGGGATTGGGAAAATGGTTTAATTGCATGAATGAACCTAACCTCAAATACCCCACCCTCAACCTCTGCTTCTACACTTTATCTGCATTTAATTATTGTCATTTTTTTTTTTGTGTCATTGTGGCACACTCTATGGTTGTGAATATTAAATCGTTTATAAAAATATTTTTTTTTATTATTATAATAAGGCAATAACATAAAAGTAGCTGATAATAATTTTAAAAGAAATCTTCAACTACTTCTGTTTTTTAAGTTAAAGCTTTGGTCTGGAACTTAGTATTAACTAATGTCTGTATTACTTACATAAGCAAACATTATTTCATATAGCTACTTTGAGCAAGTCTTTTAGTTTTTATGAGCTTCTTAGTAAAAAAAAATATATAGCCACTTGTCAGCATTGTTATAAATTTCATTTTAATTCATCTGCACTCTGTTTGTATTTATTATTTTTTTGTTTGTTTTATCTGGCCCTTAAAGAAATCAGTATCTTATTACAATTTTAAACTGTCATATCTTGTTTTATCACATGTGATTATCTTATCAGAAGAACTCCTAAAGGCACACATCATTTTAATAATAATAATAATATATATATATATTTACTGTAATGTATATATATATAATATATATATAATATGTATATATGCAGGTATGTGTATGTGTGTAATAATGTGTATGTGTATGTATCAATTATGTGTAATATGTAATAATATGTATGTATGTGAAAATGTAATAATATGTAATAATAATGTAATAATATGTATGTGTATGTGTGTGTAATATATATATATATATATGCTCATATATGTAATATATATATGTATGTAATATGTATGTAATAATATTGTTAATAATAATAATATGTGTAATAATAAAAATCTTGGGACCTAACCCTCACCCAACACATAAGAAAAGCATAATAGAAACATCATACGATTATATTTTCCTACATAACACTCACAACAGTATTTGTTCATCCCATTGGCTTTAAATCACCATGTTGAGACTTTTAAGCATGCTGTGGATGAGTGTGCTGAAGTACTCCTGCAACATGCTTGTCATCCATAGAAGTTTGGTTTCACCTATAAGGTGTTTAAGGGAGGTTGTCTTGTGCTCAGCAAGCTTCTTTTTGATGATATGCCAGCAGTTCTCCATAGGGTAGAGGTCAGGCTAGTTAGAGAGTTAATCCAGTATGTTAGTATTGTGATCAGCAAGTGACTTTGTCACTTTCCTTACCTTGTGGAATGGTGCAGAGTCATTCATAAATGTGGTGCATCCATGAGTCTCATAAATGTGGAGCATGTGATCATTGAGGACACTGATATAATTAATGATCACTGATCATCATTTGGTTCTTAGGAAGAAATTAGAGATCACCATGATTGCCATTACCACTAAAACATCCCCACATAATGACAGATTCCTAGTGCTTCTCTGTCAGGTGTGATGTAGGCTGAGTTGTACCAGCTAACAAGAGAGACTCATCCCACCTTGACAGGATGGTTACAAAAGACTTGGAAGGTGCTTTAATTAGACCATATATATAACTTCCCGGAAGGTGCTTTAATTAGACCATATATATAACTTCCCACTACTGTGGGCTTTTAAAGGTAGAATTTTTGTTTGTTAGTAGATGATGGATAAACACGGAGGAAAGTCGGCCTGTTATTATCCTGAAAGCTATATTTTGTATGTTTCTAATTTCTAAATATTGGATTGTGGTAGTGTTCTTTTACAAATTTAACATGAAACTACTAATTTCTTCATTTTTGATAACACTTTACTGATCAATGTAACAATAAGGCTTCAGTCTTTCTCTCTCAAAATTTACCAAACAATAACTCTCCACCTCGATAGCTCATGTAACTCTTTCCTATGTTTTGGAAATATCCACTTCTGTCATGGGTACATTGCCCCTTTATTTCTCTCCACCTTCTCTACTATTATCAGTCTCAGTGTAATGTAATGTGATGTAGGGGGCAACTTGTGCAGATCACATGAAGAAATGGATTGGTCAGACTAGACATTAATTCATCTTCCTCTGTACTATTTCTACAGACTCCTTTCTTTTATCTGAACAGTATCTAATGAATTCTAAGCTTATATGTTGTGACTTGAATGTTTTTGATGGTGATGAATAGTTGATCTTAGAGAGGACATGTTTCTTGTTTAAAGGATAGCCTATATCCTACATGGATTAAACTCAGCATGGGAGATTCTTTCCCAGTCATCCTTCATGTTCGAAAACTGTTAAGAGCTTGGAAACTATATTTCTTGGTAAAGTTGTTTAAGTTCTTCCAACACCCTTCTTAAGAAACTATTAAGGTTTATACAGAAACCTAGGAAAGGATGCACCATTATAAGATTCTATATACAGTATATCACCAATTGGGTTTAAATATGTAGGGGATATTTTGAATGTCAACTCAGTGTGATTTCTACAGGTACAGATGCCAGTTTGAAACAAATCAGTATTCCTGCTGTAACAGGTTTGCTTGCACCATTATAAGATTCTATATATATCACCACTTGGGTTTAAATACGTAGGGGATATTTTGAATGTCAACTCAGTGTGATTTCTACAGGAACAGATGCCAGTTTGCCACAAATTTATATTCCTGCTGTAACAGGTTTACTTCCAAACTGTCATACTTTACATTCTATTGTGAAAACTGCATTTCTGAATATATATGGTCATTGGACCATTTTTGTTAACTTAAGTGGTTGAGAAATATTGTCTCCCAAAGTTTTGTCCCTATAATAATATATATATATATATATATATATATATATATATATTATATATATATATATTATATATATATATATATATATATATATATATATATATATATATATATATATATATATATATATATACTAATTAATGCAGCTGTGAACTATTTTTTTCATATGTAGATTAACATTGATATCAATTTATTACTTCATATTTAATACAGTGACTAAACCATGTGCTTGCATCAGTTTAATGCATTTGCATTTATTGCAGAAACTGGCTAAATTGACCTTTATATATATATATATATATATAGCAGGGAGTATTATATTCCAAATTCATTAAAATTTGTCCCAATATAAATTGGACATCTTATTTTGCCATCATGAGCCTTTGTAGGTGAAATTCTAGCTAAATGCTTTAGTTACAAATTATTTTTATTTATCCTGTATTATTGACACATTTGGCAGATAAGAATGATACTAATTGTTATTTCTTAATTTCAGTAAGATTATAAGATCTTTGTATAATATCAGTTTTAATTACTGTAATTGTAGTAAATTGTAAATTCAAATCATGGAATTTAAACTCATACTGAAACAAAAGGAAAGTTGTTGACATTTGTCTTCAGTGTTGACAAATGATATTTAATCTGATTGGGATGTCACAGACGATGTACAAGTCTGGAAAACTCCAAAACTACAGATTTTGTATGCTGCTGGCAAGATGTACATTCCCGGAATTGAGATACAAAATTGTAACCCTTCTTGGATTTCTAATAATTGTAAAGTGTTAATGTTCACTTTAAATAATTAATTTAATTAAACATAATTTAAGGTAAAATAATAAAAGTACCGTATATATATATATAAAAGTATTAAATAACGTAAAATTCATACTTAGGGTTCGTACTTAGGATCTGTGCCTTGGTCCATGTTGTAGTCCGTGTTATGAATCTTAGTTGTGATAGCTGTGAAGATACTTCAATACTAAAACTTTATATTGAATATAATTAATTCCTGGGGAAAGGTCTCATCTCATCACTGTAAACGTCCTCAGCTAAGACATCTGAAATAAAAGTGATTAAATGAAATGACTTGCCTTGATTGATGAAGATTCATTTGAATTGAAAAAAGAATCAGTTTGGGAAAATGTTATGTGATTGTGTATGTAATCTAAGACATCTTGAATCACAGTGTCTAATTTTATACTTTGTTCTCTGTCGTCATTTGTATATTGTCCGCAAGTCTATCCTTGTGAGTTCTATATAAGATTAGGTGAAGGTGACAAGTTATTGAGGTCTCCACATAATATTCTGAGAATTTTCTTAGAGAACCAGTTCTTTGGTCAGTTGTTATTTGAATATTGTTTGCAAAGCTATCCTTGCGGATTCTATATAAAATCAGGTGACAAGTTATCGAGGTCACCTTATATATTCTGAAAACCTACTCTATGAAGGATATTCATATGCACTTGTTTCCTTCAACCTTCTATCTATTAATTTTAATACCTTTGGTAAACACTAAAAAAAGAAGAGAAGTTGTCGTGAAGATTGAAGTGCATATCCCGAGAACAACTTTCACTATCAAGATCCCGCCCTGTTTGGGTAGAGATTCTGGGTCCAGCAATTTTTCAACACCCTGTTTGGTTGAGGTTTGATTCGCTCCCATTGATGATACCACCAACTTCTTCTCGAGCAACGAGTTTTGTCTAAAGAAACATCCTGTTGACATTCTTCAGAAAAGAAAAGTACCTATTTTCATTTCTGCTCATGAAATTTCTTAGTGTGTTACTCCTCCCCTCAACATATTTGGTGCCCAAACAGGGACTCAGGTCCCTGTTCATTCAGTCGTGTTTGAAAGTGACTTTGTTCACCACGCCTCATCACAAAGTTTTAACACTAATTGGTTCTAATTGGATCTACATATTTGAATTGGTTTCAATTCCCAGGAGAAGTATATCTCACTTCTTCATCTAGAAAATATTTTAATTTAATTTACTTACTTTGTACTTCTGAAAGAGTTAATTTTGACAAATCATTTTTCGGTGGGTATAATAAAACATAGCTCATTCCCAAAATTTTATAATTCAAGACCATTCAGTTTCTGACTCATGTCTAGGTTGGGACACTCAGGTAGATACACCTTTGGATACAGAATCATCTGGGACCCCAACTCAAGGTTCTTGTAAGACGACATGAAGCAAATCCGTACATGGGCATGGAAGAGGATGATGAGTTAGAAGAGATGGTTACAGAACCCCCTGATAAATGTTACCACCACCATTGGTAAAGGATCCTATAAAGGATATGAGAAAACCTCAGACTGATTCTGTTAAATACCCAGGTCTTATTTGAGAAGGCCAGATTGAAAATCCTCCATTTCAAATTCCTCCCCTATCACAACCAAATCCTTGATATTATTATCCCTCAATGAGAGAGAATGTCGGAATAGAACACTCCTCGTTATTACAAAAGGAGGATAGATTTCAAAAGTCTACTACTGAGGTACCCAGTAAATTGGATTCACTGAATCCAAATCAGTATCCTAGTGGTTTATCTCGGCCTCAATGAAGACCGTTGTCACAGCCTCCATCAAAGAATATTTTTCTAAGATCAGATCCTCCGGATGTTCCCTTTTATTTGGATCTGTGCCTTGGTCCATGTTATAGTCCATGTTATGATTCTTAGCTGTGATAGCTGTGAAGATACTTCAATACTACAACTTTATATTGAATATAATTAATTCCTGGGAAAGGTCTCATCTCCAGCATGACCATCACTGTAAATCACTGTATTTCTAGAAATAAAAGTGATTAAATGAAATGCCTTACCTTGATTGATGAAGATTCATCTGAAAAGAAAAAAAGAATCATTGTTTGGAAAAATAAGTTATGTGATTGTGTATGTAATCTATGACATTTTGAATCACTGTGCCTAATTTTATATTTTGTTCTCTTAGTCTCTTAGAGAACCAGTTGATCAGTCTGTCATCATTTGTATATTGTCCGCAAGTCTATCCTTGCGAGTTCTATATAAGATTATGTAAAGATGACAAGCTATCGAGGTCAACACATAATATTCTGAGAATTTTCTTAGAGAACCAGTTCTTCGGTCAGTTATTTGAATATTGTCCGCAATATTGAATATTGCACAAACAATAAATTGCAGGATTATATAAAATCAGGTGACAAGTTATTGAGGTCATTCTATATATTCTGAAAACCTACTTTATTATAAACACTCATATGCACTTGTTTCCTTCTACCTTCTATCTATTAACTTTAATACCTTTGGTAAACAATAAAAAAAAGAAGTCATTGTGAAGATTGAAGTGCGTATCCCGAGAACAACTTTCACTATCAAGATCCCCCGTTTGGCTGAGGTTTGATTCTCTCCCATTGATGATACCACTAACTTCTTCTCAAGCAACGAGTTTTGTCTAAAGAAACATCCTGTTGACGTTCTTCAGAAAAGAAAGGTACCTATTTTCATTTCTGCTCATGAAATTTCTTAGTATTAGTTCAGAATAATTTATTCTCCTAGTCTTTATCCTTGTCGGGGAAGTCCCACCTAATTCACAGGTTGCTTCCCCCCTTAATAAATATATATATATATATATATATATACCATATATATTATATTATATATATATATATAATATATATATATATATATATATTATATATAATTATATATATATATTATATATATTATTATATCCATATATATATATATATATATATATATATATATATATTATATATTATATATATATTATATATATATATATATATATATTATATATATATATATTATATATACTATAATATTATTATATATATATATATACCATATATTATATATATATATATAATTGTAGATTTTTGTCAGTAATTTTTTATATTATTTATTAAATATATATATATATTACATTTGTCTATATTATATAATATAATAATATTTATATATCATAATAACATTTTGTACAAATGACTTTAATTTTTTTTTTTTTTAAATTACATGGTGACCCCTCCTATCTTGTTCCTCTTGGCAAAATATGAATGTGTACCAAATTTTAGATCATTTGATGATGTTTTGACCCCCGCCCAACCCAATTAACTGATTTACTGAATAAATCTTCATTTTTCCACACTAAAATCATGAAAAAAATATTTGTAATGCAATACAGTTTATTAAAAAGAGAAGATAAAGTACATAGTAACTAAGAAGTACATTAATAATAATAATAATAATAATATAATAAAATAATAATAATAATCATATAGTGTAAACTTTTAAACTTAATACAAAATTACATCTAAGTTAATTTATTTAATGTCTCCTTTTGAAAGTTTGGAAATTCTTTGCGGTGATATTCAACGACTTGCAATAAAAACTGTTTTTGTGTTTCATCATTGGTAACACTGGTTGAGAAGTCTTGAATCAGTTTTACAGCCCGTTCTGACAGATCATTCATGACCTTCATATGCCGCACAAATGTCTCAACTTCTTTGTAATTGGGATCTTTTTGCCACTCAGTAAAAGGTTTACGCAGCCAGTCGGCTCTAACTTTTAGACTGTGAAATAAGAACCAGTTTTGTACTGTTGGTAAGAATAGGGAAAGTTGGATTTCCTATTTCAAACTCTGTTCGGTGCAACGTTCGAGCAATTATTTGACGTTCTGAAGAGGAAAGTCTGTTTGAAAATAGAGAGAACACAGCACATTCTTCAGTTAAGTACCAGAAGTGCCTTTCCATTGCTTTTAAAGCTGCATTTGCAACTTGTGAATCATGTTTACAATAATTCAAGTCATGCCATAGTTTGAGATCATTATAAGCTGCATCGGCCCCAATGGATGAACAGAGCCAATTTTCAACGTAGAAAAGTGCATTAAATTTGCATACTGCTTCCAGTTTTCTGATCATGTTCTGGTCATATCCTGCTTGAGAACTGAAAGCCATCTTTTCAGGATATAAAATGGATGTCATCCATCGAACATGATGAGCTGCTCCTGGTTTCACCCAATGCATTCCTCTTTCAGGTGTCTCACCGAGAAGTATCAACATCAATTCAGCACACTCCCGATAGTCAGCACGAGGCAGCAAGTTCTTTCTATTTGGAGTAGAAAGTATTCCCTTCAGCGACTGTATAAATTGTTTCACATCGAGTTGCAAACTTCTGTCTTTGAATTTTAGGGTCCTAAAACCAGCTTCTGTGTTAATAGTTGACCAAATTGAATCTCTGAATTGAATAAAGTCTGTGTTTTCAGGACCTGATGTTGCACCACCAAACAATTCTTTGTGAACTGAACTCCGTATTCTTTCATATATGTGATGTTGACAAGCCAGTAGAAATAACTTTTTGCCTAAGAGCTTTGCCAGTCGAACACAAGCTCCACTTTTATACCCAGAGTTACTAGCTGTAGTATCAAAAACGAGCGATCTCATTACCTGAAATGTCCCACTCATTTGCGAGGTTAAACGTAGCTCTTGCTTGCTCTTCACCTGTTGTA
>JABUQX010044978.1:0-10000 GCA_015478945.1 Trachelipus rathkii | reverse complement strand
TACAATATTTAAATGGGGAATATTACAATGACATTTTTACGATGAATTTTACTCTTTCAATTTCTACGTTTTTGTTTACTTTTATTCACTCTATATTAAATTTTTCCCAAAATCTTTTACTTTTCAATTTTTCCCTTTAGCTTTTTTGCTTACTTTTTTGAGTGCGATTTTAAATATTTGCATGTATAAAAAAAATAAACAAAAATTCAGTGTACATCACGTTGGAAAAAAAAGGGTGTGTGTAAATATCATACTTTTAAGCTTTCACCGAAAAAAGAGGGAGAATAAAAGAATAGATAAAAACCTCGAAGATTTCTTCCACCTATCAATAAAACTGGACATCTAAATTTAAGACGAAATAAAAAAGTTAGGTTGAAAGGTGATTGACGCGGATTTTTAATATTCAGTGATGAAAACCGAATGACTAAAAAAAACGTGGGCCAATCGAATTTAATTCAACCTTGAGAACTATTCTATAAGAAATGTATCAATATTGTATAACAACTCGTGGGTCCACTGTTCAAGTTGAATTATTCTGACTGGAACAACTCAACAAGAAGAGACTGATTTGTTATACAACATCAAAACACTTATCAAAAATTAATATGTATACGAAACAAAAAACTATTGCCTTTTTTGCTAACATCTGCAAGGAGAGAAGGGTTGGTCAGATGACCGTTAGTGGGGATCCCTAAGTTTGTCCAGAAAGGCTTTATGATGACATACCTACACAAATTTCCTAAAAACACCATTTAACGGAAGGAAGGTTTTCAATTCTCCGCTGTTGATTTATAAAAAAAAAGAATCAAAACAGCCCTAAATTAAACATCGGTAAGACGCCTCCAAAATGGCGCGGAACCTCTAAAATATGAAAGGTAGAGACCCGTCTTAAGGATAGGCCTCGATGAAAGATGTTAAGCTACTCGATACTGCATTGAAAATGATCTCGTAGAATTTCTTTCGACTCGGAAATGCAAAATTATGGGAACGGAGTCTATTGAAAGTGCAGTAATTAAGAAAAGTGATTGGAATCAGCCGCGCACGACGCTTTATAGTTCACGAAAAAGACGTCGAGGAGTTGGCGATAAGTAATTAATTAAATAAACCTCAATTTTAATTATTTACGTTTTAATAACAAATTTATTATCAAAAGATAGCAAATTTATAACTGTATAGTAAATAAATAAATTTGTTGAACGAACTAATTTAGATTTATTGTAAAAATCATTAGAAGTTTACAAAAGAAACTTTTGGCAACAATCACATGTTGTTAACTCGTGATTTTTACTTCCATAGAAATTACTTAATAATTGTAATTTTGTAATTAATGATAATTACCAATTTTAACAATAATCAAAAGAACCAGTGTTCTTTTCTGATTAATTTGGTATAAATTTTATTTCTCTCGGATAACTTTGAGCTAAAATATGTCACAATTTCAATATAGAAAAATAGGTTTTTTTTGACCTAAAAAAAAACTTGACCTTTCATTTCGAAAAGGTCAATGACATTTATACAAGTAAAAAAAGGAATGTCTTAAGACCATTTTGACCTATAAATCAAGCCTGACATTTATGAGGAACCGAAGTGGCTAGGGGGAAGAGAAAAATTTCTAAGTGTGACATTTCTCCAGTTTCAAAGCCTATTTTTTTCAGGTGACTTGAAATGTTTATAATTATTAAAATATTACTTTGAACAATATAAAATTTAATCAAAATGTAGTTCTATCTCTTTTGTATAATTAAGGGAAGTTTGAAATTTCAAAACGTTGTCAAA
Source organism: Trachelipus rathkii (assembly GCA_015478945.1). Classification (NCBI taxonomy): domain Eukaryota; kingdom Metazoa; phylum Arthropoda; class Malacostraca; order Isopoda; family Trachelipodidae; genus Trachelipus; species Trachelipus rathkii. The sequence continues at coordinate 8,224 of JABUQX010044978.1, read as the reverse complement.
AGGAATTTAAATGTAAACCGGTTTTTTGTATCAGTTTCATTTTTCTCAATTTTGTGGAAGGAGGAGGTTATTTATATATATATATATACTTATATATATATATATATATATATATATATATATATATACATTCTTTTTGGCTGAAAATTGGTATGATAATAGTTTTTGACATGAATAAGAAGAATCCGGTTAAATTTTTAACAAAATATGACAGGGGGGGGGGCTCCAGCCCTTAACCCCATTTTAGGGGTTACAGGTAACCCAGGGGTCCCAAACTTGGGATTTTAACTATTTATTATTAAATGAATTAATATTGTGAATTTCAAGGGCGTAGCCCAATTATAAAGGGTACTTTACTCTTATGAGTCTTCAATGGAGTGTACGGTATTGAAATCTGAAATTTCTCGGTGCAAAATTGCACCGACTCTCAGAGCAAGTTTTTATTAATAAATTTTAGTTTTTATATAAAAGTGATCATTAGGATTATTATTTACAAAATTTTAAAAGGAAATAACGATGACTAATGCATTCACAATTCCCTTGATCACGATTGCAAGTCAACCACTCGCGAATCCAGTCATCAAAACCCAAAAGGAAAACTGGCCACAAGTGGCGAATGAAGTAATTTAAAATAAATTACGACATTAAATTCCCCAGCCAAAGGAACCAACAGAAAAAAATATGATTTGTTTTCGTAAGCTTTAGTGAAAGAAAATACAGTAAATAAGTATACTTTTCATTCGCCAGTGAACTGTGTCTGAAGGAAAGGATGTTTGAGGGGGTCGGTAGTGGGTCACACTCGACATATGTAATATAACTTAACTCTCACGTCTTGCATACTCTAGTTTCAAAATATCACCACTAACAGAAGGTAATGACATTGATTAAAAGGGGAGTGGTTTCCCTTTCCTTTTTTAAGGATAAAGGTGGGTTAATAATCCCGAACCACCAACAGTATCAAGTCAAGGGAATTACGGAAACCCTTTCCCCAAAGAAATTTCCATCCCAAGACTACTATTGTAAGGTCATCACCTTTAGTTCTGAGAGTAAATGCATTTTGAAACGAATATACAAGGCACTTGAAATTACACTACACAGTCAGTATGTCCCGGCACACACAACCCTGAAGTAAGAAAACCCCTAATGCCGTACAAAAGGAGCTTAACTACTTTTGAAAAGTCCTGGGGACACTGGTGAGAGGAATACACAGTTCACGTTTGAATTAAAGTATAAGTAAGAAATTTTAAAAGATTATATTATTTTGTTCAATAGCAAAAGAAGTTATATGATAAGTTTTTTGATGTTGTCTAAATGGATAATAAGGTTGTCGTCGAAGCTTATTTCGAATCGAATATAGCTTTGATCCGACGGGAAGCCAGGATGTTAGCCTGGCGGCGATTCCTAGGGGGAGAACTTGATGTTGTAGGTGATTCTTCTTCTGTGGAAGAATCATAAATGTTACTATGAATTTCCAAAGGGTAAAGATGAATGACTGCGCGAGTAATTTCACCTGTTCTCGTACTCAAGGAAACCGATCGTACATAGCCATCAGGGGAAGTATGTAAAACTTTTACAATTCCCAATTTCCATTTTAAACGAGGACCGTCATCTTCCACCAGGACGACGTCACCGACAGTTACATTTGGGCGATCAGATTTATTGTAAGATTGCCTTAAATTTAACAAATAATCCTTTTCCCATTTAATTTTAAATTTATTTACAAGGGAAAGGATGTATTTGTAACGTTTACCAATTTTTATAGGATCTAAATATGTGGGATCCATTTCAATAAGTTCCTCTGGAACGGGGAGTGAGTTTAATTTATGCCCTGTTAATAAATGAGAAGGGGTGAGTGGTTCCTCACTATGGAGGTCATCCCCTACAAAGGTGAGAGGACGGCAATTCAAAACCGCCTCTACTTCAATTATAATAGTATAAAATTCATCATAAGTGATGAGGGCATTAGTAAGGGTACGTTTCAAATGGAGTTTGGTTAATCCAATGAGACGCTCAAAAAATCCTCCGTAGTGGCTGCTACGAGCAGGATTGAACCTCCATGTAATGGAGTATTGATTAAAAAATTGTTTTACTGATGGTAAACTATGTAACTGTTTCAAATAATCAGATGAAGCATGGAAGTAAGTAGCGTTATCTGAGTAAACAACAGAGGGAACACCACGTCTACCCATGAAGCGGCGGAATGATCTCAAAAAAGATTCTGTGCTATTGTCTAAAACGAGCTCGAGATGGACTGCTCGAGTCGTTGCACAGGTAAATAATACGATATAACATTTTGAAGTAGCTGTTTTTGAAGTTTTAATTATAAAATGACCTGTCAGGTCAACTCCCAAAATAGTAAATGGCTTGGTGTTTATAACTCTTACTTTAGGCAAAGCAGCCAGAGGGGCAGACCTAAAGTGAAGAGCTTGCAAACGTTTACACAAAATACATGGTCTTGTGACCTTTTTAATATTAGTTCTCATATGGGAAAAATAATACTTTCTGCGTATTATTAAAAGGAGCTCAGAGGTTCCTAAATGATGAAAGGACAAATGGATCCCATATGATGAGTTTTATCAAATGATTATTATTTGGGAGTAAATAAGGAAATTTGGTGTCATAAGGTAGGAAGGAGTTTCCTAACCTTCTATCACACCTGAGTATACCATTTACTAATATTATATTAAGCTGTTTACTGTAAGGGGTTTTTTATTTTTTAAACAGTCTAATTCAGACTGAAAATGCAAACTTTGCATATATTTGATCCAATATGACTCAGAAATTTGTTTCTCCTCAATGGAGAGTTGATGGGAGAATTCAGGTTTTATAATTGATTTATTTAAAGGGGATTTATTTACAGAGTTTTTCAAATTTTTTATGAACCTGAATACTAAAGCTGTTATTTTTACAATTTTATTATAAGATGAATAATTCTCACTGTTCAGTATACTTTCAACAGGAGTGACTGTCACAGCTGAGATTATTAAATTTTCTTCTTCATTTTGTGAAGAGGAAGGATGTTCCCTCCAGACTGGCCAGTCTGAGGGATTTAAGAGCCAAGTTGGACCTGATGTCCATAAATCAGAAGCTAAATATTTACAATCTGACCCGCGGGAAGCAAGGTCAGCGGGGTTGTCCTGTGTAGGGACATATTTCCACTCTATAGAGGGAACGTTTTTCCGAATCTCGTCCACCCTGTTCTGGTTAAAGGTGGGGAGTTGTTTTTGGGAGAAAATCCACTGCAAGGTGACTTGACTATCACACCAAGCATATATTTTCTCAAAATTTAATATGTTTTCAAACGTTTCTAACAATGCGAGATGAATAGTAAGAGCCTCCAATAAAAGTTCTAATCGGGGGATGGAAAGCTCTTTAATGGGGGATACTTTAACCTTTGATAATAATATTTTTGAAATGGGTGTTGAGTCTACACAAGAGACTACATACACCACAGTACCGTATGCAGAGCCAGATGCATCGGAAAAAGCGTGGAGTTCCACATCAATTGAATATATAAGTTGCCTGGGCAATTTTAAGTTTAAACATTGTTCAAATTGAACCACAAGTGATCTCCATTCTTTTTGAAGATCATTGGGGATCTTGTGGTCCCAGTCAAGTTTTAATTTCCAAATTTTTTGTAAAAGCATTTTGCCTCTTATAACCACGGGTGACAAAACACCAAGAGGATCAAAGGCAGATGCAACATTATGCAATATTTTACGTTTGGTATTGGCTTCTGGGTCGAAGCTACGAGTGGGGTAAGACATGGTATCCGAAGAGGTATCCCATTCCATACCTAAAATTTTCAAACAAGGTTCTTCTATGCCCAATTCTTCCTCTTGAAACATAGAAGCAGCGAGAGATGAGTTGGAAGCCCACTCTCTTAAATTTAAACCAGCCTCTGCAAATAAAGACCTGGTTTCTAAAAAATATTGTTTTATTTCCTCTTCGGTGTCAAATGTACCGAAGAGATTATCTACATAAATTTGTTCTAAATATGGCATCCCTTGGGTTATGCCGTTTGGATTTATTTCATGATGATGGAGGCATGCTGCCAATAAAAATGGACTACAAGTTGCTCCAAATAGTACTGATTTGAACCTATATGTTACTATAGGCGATTGGGGGTCTGAGGGGTCTCTGACCCATAGGAAACGAGTTGAATCTCGATCCTTTTCTGACAAACGAATCCCTAAGAAAGCCTTTTCAATATCTGAGGAACTTGCGTACTTTTTTATTCTAAATTTTAATAATAATTTTCCCAGATCTGTTATCAGGGAGGGACCACTGTGTAAACAGAAATTTAAACTAGGGTTATTGGATGAGCAGTCATAAACTAAACGAAGTTTAGTTGTAGAGGAATTTTTGCGCACCCCATGATGGGGTAAGTAATGTAACTTGGCTTCAGGATGGAGGGGGGTGGAAGGTTTTACTTCCTCGATGAAGTCAAGGGACAGCTGTTCCTTTATCACATCGTTGTAAGATTTTAATAGTTCGGGTTCAGTCCTGAGCCGTTTTAATACACTATAAAGTCGACGTTTCGACAATGAATAATTATCTGGTAAAGTGGGATGATTTGTACGCCATGGCAATGACACTACATATTTCCCATTTATAAAGCGCAAATTTTCTTTAAATGATTCAAGGGTAGTTTTTTCAGCTAAAGTAAACTGCTCATCAGGTAATATTCCAATATGGGAGAGAGACCATAAACGATCGAGGTCGTCTATGGAGTTTTTGTTATATTCCTCTTCTGTAATCACAGAAGGAGGGGGGAGGGGGTCCTCAGCTGAGGAGATATTTATATTTTCTATATATTTTATCGAAGCAGAATCAGTACTAAAAGCTTCAGCTGAAGCAGATAAAATATTTTGATTAATATTTTTAAGGGTGTGAGAGTTCTCACAAGTCTCAGTGGAGACAAAATTCATATTTTTTGTACTTTTCGAGGGGGAAATAATAATTTTTTCAGAAAGGTGATGTTCATCACCAACCTCAGTTGAGGTAAAATTCATATTTTTTGTACTTTTAATGGGGGAAACAATTTCACAAGCCTCGTCCGAGGCAGACAAAACCTTAAACCTATTTACTAAATCTAAATATTCCTCTTGGGAAAAATATGAAAGTTGATGCGCATTATTTACAACTTCCCCTCCCTCGGCATCTTCGAAGGGAGGTGAAGGATTTAAATTCAAAGAGTCCTCTGCCTCAGTTATAGAGAGGGGAGGATTTTCACTTAAAACTAATGGTTCTTCCTCCTCAATTATAGGGAGAAAGGAAGAATGATCAATATTTTTATGATTAGAATGACTAAAACTAATTATCGGATCAAAAAATTGGACTTCGGCCCTAAAAGAAGATACAATAGTGACTTGAGAATCAGTGCCACTAGAAGCAAAGGGTAATTTGCCCCAAATAATATTACCTACATTGGTTTTTAACAAATTTACATTGTTTATTTTCTCATATGATTGGAGAAAATGGGGGAGGTTGTCGGATCCGAGGAGTAAGCCAATGTCCGTAATAACATCTGAAGTTGGATAAGGATTGGCAAGGGGGATACGGTATTGTCTGAGCATTTGTGTGGTCTTTACAAGCCCAGGTATTTTAAGATCGTTGGGAAGACGATCTACTATAACAGCAGATATGGGGATCACCCCCTCCTTGGTACTGATGTTTAAGGTGACCACATCATGTACTGAAGGAGTGCCCTTTTTGTTAATTCCGTTTATGGAGATGTTAACAGTGGAATGAGGGATACAGTTTAATATTTTAGCCACTGATTTTGATATTAACGAGAGTTGAGATCCTTGGTCGAAAATACTTCGAACCAAGATGGGTTTGTCTCCTTTATTTATTTTTAAATCCGCTATGGGAAGAGCTACACCGTGGCTCTGAGCCAACAAGGTGGAGGTTAAGTGGTTTGAAGCGGATTGGGGTACAGTTGTAACATACTCTGGTTTTTTATATTGGGGACAAAGAGCAGTATGATGTTCTGGGGACTGACAAGTATAACACTTTTTAGTGTTTTGACAATCAGATGTAGGATGGTTGGCACCTAAACACTTTCGGCACCAACGATGATTGTTAACTAATTGATTTCGAAGTTCAAGGGTATTTAAAAAACTACAGTTGGCAGTGTAGTGACTGCTGTTACAGAAACGGCATTTTATAAAATTATTTTGACTATTGGGAAAGTTATTGTTGTTATAATTATTGTTTGGCCGATTTTGATAATTATTTTGATTGTTATTATAATATGGGAGTTTATTTTGATGGTGAGGGGAATTATTGTTAAACCTATTAAAGTTGTTATTAAAGTTAGGTTTATTTTGGTTAGGTTGATAGTTTGATTTATTATTGGACCGTTGAGGTGGTGAGTTTACATTTGTATTTAATATAGTTGATTGTTTGGGTTTGGCCCCTTGTCCCTTCCATTTATTATTGGAAGGTAAAGTATGCTCAGATTTTTTAGGGGGATTTTTATTGTCCTTGTTGGATAATGTTTGACCTGATGCCTCTAAAACTGATAGGGCCTGGTTTAACATATCAAAAAGGAAATCAAGGGTCCAATCTTTACCGACATGTTCCCATTTAACTTTTTCTTTAATTTGTGAAGGCAATTTTTGGGCCATTAAAACACCCAATATAGTAGAGCTAGTATCGTCATTGACGGTCATGCCCTTGACTTTTAAAGATTCGACATAGCAATGTACATCGGCTTTAAAAGCATACAAATCAGAGTATTCATACTTGGGAGGGGTTAATGTAGTTAATTTTAATATTAAGGTCTCCTTGACCTTTGCGGGGCTATCGAAATCCTTTTTAAGAAGACCTCGAATAACTTTATAATTATCACCGGTGATGGCATAGCCAGATACCATCTGTTTTGCTGTGCCTTGAAGGCAATCCAATAATAAATCGAGTTTACTAAGGTCAGAATAATTCTGACTTCCGACATAATTTTCAAATGATTCAATGAAAGAGGCATATTCTAAAATATTGCCACTAAAAGTAGGTAGTTTTTTAATGGGACGTTTAAATGCTTCCGGCTCTCTAGGGGTAGCCGGAGCAATCGGTGATGTAGGACGCGAAGCTGGTCGCGAAGGTGGTTTAGTAAGTGTTTTAATTTGATATTTAATGTCATTAATGGTTTTTAATAGGTTGGTATGCCTTGAGTAATTTTCTTCATCATCGATCAGTGAATTCTCATCGTCCAAAAATTGGGCGATGTTATCGTCAATTTCAGCTAATTTAATATCTAACTCTTCTAAATGAGTTATAGTATATTCTAAGTCTTTAATTTGAGTGTTTGGATCTAATAATTTATTATTGGCCTCGTTAATAGCCTTGGTAGCACGACTCCGTAATGTTTTACGTGATTTTTTGTGTGCCCCATAGACTTTGAGGTCACTATCTGATAAATCAGACATGGGGGAAGCCATTTTTTATCAAAAAATTTTAAAATATATAAAGGAAAAAAAAAATGTGTCTTGAGACACTAAAATATTAAAATACTTAAATTTATCAGATTAAATGTTGATTTATAATACAAGTACAATATAGATTGTACAAGTAAAAATATTGTACCAGTACAAGTACTTAGTACAAAAATAATGTGTCTTGAGACACAAAAAAGATATTAAAATTTTCAAAACTATAAGATTAAATGTAATTTATAATGTTCAACAAAAAATGTTGAACCGATGAACCGGTTTCAGATGTACCGGTATAAAGCGCTGGAAAATTGTATAAAAATTTATACATGAAAGAGTGTCTCGTGACACTAAATAAATTCAAATTATAAACTATATTATTTTTATAAGAAAATATGTATATATATCGGATCACTCGTTGTGATATAAATACCTGTGTAAGGTTTGAACGAAAAATATATATATATATATAAATAATTTTATGAATATTAATGTTATTAGAAATATTTAAAACTAACTTAATATTAAGTAATTGTGTTTATATTACACAAACAAATTTTATATAATAATGAGACTTAAAATTAAATGTTTACAAGGTGTATATTTTTCTATATACCACAAAAGGAAAAAAAAATGAAGTCCAAAGACTTTCAATTGAATGAAAATATTTTATTTGAATATATATAAAAAAAAAAGTTTTATTATTTATATATATATATATATATATATATATAATGTAATTTAAAAAATATTTTTTCTAAAATATTTTGAAAGTAAATAACCGGAAT
>JABUQX010044977.1:25000-34096 GCA_015478945.1 Trachelipus rathkii | reverse complement strand
GAGAGTCAACTCTATATTAAATAGAAAGAAATTTATAGAGGAATATTAGCAGAATTATTTCGACCAAACTTGTCCTCTTTTACTGCTATAGCAGTGAAAAAGGACCACAGTTTGGTTCGAAAATATTCGGCTAAATACTTTCTCAATAAAATTTATTCTATTGTGAAATATATACTTAAGGTAATATTATTTTACATTTTAATTGCATTTATTTACAGCTTTTTATTATAAATGCTTGATGTCTTAGTATATATATATAATATATATTATATATTATAATATTATTTTATATATATATAGTATTTATATATATATAATAATTATAGATATATATGTATTATTATATTAATATAATATATATATTTATATATATCGGATTTTTTATTTTTTTTTAAATTTAAACATGTAAATTTTGTTTTTTATTATAGAAATTCGAGGTAGAGGAGTACATTTCTTTTTTTTTTAGCAATTTCTTTCCGTGAATTTTTTAAGAAATGAATTTAAAAACAAATTGAAAGAAGAAATATCAATAAATATGGACGTTATTATTAAATATTACAAATATTAACGGAAGTGAAGTTGCTTTACTTCTGGTAGTCGATCGTGTTGAAGAAATTTCAGTCCCTTCGCCTGGTGGAAGGACCTGAAAACTCCCTCCATCATTATTTTCCTTTTTCGTTGAATGGTGTGTTCTATTTTAATAAAGTGACAGTTGCGCCTAATAAAGTGCCAATGTCATTTCAATCAGGGTTTGTTGGAGTCCGGACAGTCGGGGAGTCAGGTAGGGTTTTGAAGAGAGTGGAGTCCGGAGTCGGCAATTTTTGAACAAGAGGTGGAGTCGGAATGTCGGTAATTTTGGAAAGAAGGGTGGAGTCGTAATTTTCTCAACAAGTCGGTGGAAGTTCGGAGTCGGTAATTTTCAAAAGGGTGTGGAGTCGGATCGTAATTTTTATAAAGAGGTCGGAAGTTACGAGCCGGTTTTTAATTTTCAACCAAGAGGGGTTGGAAAATCGGAGTCGAAATTTTTGAAAGACTCCACAACCTGATACGAAATATATATATATATATATATATTATATATATATATTATATATATATATTAGTATATATATTATATTATATTATTATATATTTAATCTATGAAACTTTTCGTAAATTATGATATATTTATTATTATGATTAATTAATATTATAATATTATTATTGTAATAAATATTTATTTAATAACTTTCTTTTATACCTAACAATATTTTAAATCTGTTATTACTAGGAAATCATTTTGTTAAAAAACTGAAAAGAGCTTATGAAGGTTTGCAAAGAAATGTAGGATTTGCGCCTCGTTAACAATATAAATCTTAAGTGAGTAAAAACAATATATCGCAAAGTTTCTGTGAAAATAATTAAGTTGAATTTTTCAGGTCATATTGGTCCTGACAACTAATTTTAATCGTTATAAACTGGAAATGCGACGGTTGGAACAACCGTAGCTTCCCTTAGGACAATTCGTGTATGTTGAATAGACTTAATTTTTGCTTGTCTTTTCTAAATAAACCACATGGGTTATATATAATATATATATATATTAATTATTAATATATTATTATATTAAATATATTATATATTATAATTATAATAAAATTAATTAATATTTGTATAATAAATATATGATATAATTTATTAATTAATTATAATAATCTTTTGGAATAAATAAATGTTGTGTGCAAAGTCGATTAATATGGTCTGTAAACTTTTGTACAAAAAAATAGGAACTTTTAGGACCCCAAACATGCAATTATACGCCCATGTGATTGAAGGTCAGGCGAAAAGTTGTGATTGGCCATCTATATGGCGCATCTTGCCGGATTTACGGTTACTGGACTATTGCTTTGCTGGTTATATATTTAAAGGGCATTTGCGGTTTAAAATATTAAGGCTCAGGATGTATGTAGGTTATGAAATTTATTCCGTTTATGGGAAAGATTAATTAAATACACTTTTTCTGTTATTTGCTCAAATTTGGTTTGTAACTTTTCAACACTAGATTTTTGCTGTTGGTTTCACCAGAATAGTGTTGCTGTAAATAATTTTATCATAATATATATATCAGGTCCGTACAAGGTCTTGTTAAAATGGTGGATGTACGCTGATTCAAAATTTTGCAGTCCGTATGTTTGTTTGTTGTGTTGACAGATGTTTTGCAACTTAAATTCTAATTTGAGTTAGCAATCGTTAGTGATATTAAAATGTGTGTGAGGGTATGTATTTCGTAACTCTGCAAGTCTGGTAAATTATCTGTTATGTGATGTGAAGTAGTGTGTAATTTATAGTTTCTTTTTTTTGGGTTTCCTTCTACTCTTTGCTTGTAATTGATAAATTTTTGCATATGTTTTAGGTGTGTAAGTAATCTCGTAACTTTTATAGGTCCGTAAAGGTGTGTATTGCGATTCGAGTATTAAAAAATTTAAATGTAATTACTATAAAATCGATAAATTTATAGCGCAGATGGTATCAGTATACCTGAAATATATCGGCTATTAAAATTCGTAAGGTATATTTTTAGGGGAAAATTTAACTTCGAATTTCGGAAAACGATAATAAACGATATATCGATAATACAAAATTTTATCGATATTCGAAACGATATATCGATAATACAAAATTTTTATGCCGAAATATGTGGGTCGGAAAAACGATAGTATCGTTATACAAAATTTTACTCGATATAACAAAAATTATATCATAGCTGTCGGACTATTTGATTCATTACGCATTTCTAATGTGTCGACGATTTGAACACCTTATGAGAAAGTTGTCGACCAAATGCTGGTTCGACCACATTATGACCAAATCCTGTCGACGCTTTTGACACCTTATCTGAAAATTTTAAAAATGGCGTGTCGACCATTTTCCCTGTCGACAATTTGGTATAGTCCCCGTTTCTAAACCCAAAGCAGTTACAAGTGTGTAAAATATTAAACAATGAAAACAAAAATAAGATTTTTTTTCTAACATGGTAAAATTTTAAGCAACATTATCTTTTTTAATTCAGTACAGTACGTTTATTGCATAATTTTATTTTTTATTAGAATAACTTTTCTAATCTTTCGATGAAATGTCTAAACATAAGCGACATTTCGCCTAAATTTATATGGTTTTATTTTTAAAGTTTGTCACATCATCTAAGCCTTTTGTTCTTATTTGCAATTTATTATATTTAAGGAGGGGAGACTTTTTCATAACACTTAATTATAGGGGGATACGTTATTCTACGTATTAATACTAACTATCTCGTCTTATCATTTTCAAGTTTGGATTTGTAATTAAAATGTTTTCAGTAATAAAATTACTCATTTCCATCTTTAAAACAAAAAATCACTTTAAAAATATTTCTTCTTCATCAATTCATCTGATTTTTAAAATTAAAAAAAAACCCCCCCCCCAAAAAAAAAAAAAAAAAAAAAAAAAAAACGTAAAATTTGATGTAAAAATTAAAATTTGTTGTGTTGAAGAAAAAAAGACTACCAGTTTCATATTATTTCATTCAATTTGTTTTAACTTATTTCTGTCAAAATATATTTGAAATCATCCCATGGAATTTCAGTTTAGAAAGAATTATATAAAAAAAAAATTTGCAAATTAGATTTATATATATATATATATATATATATATATATATATTATATCATATATCATATATTATTATTATATAAAAAAAAAATATATACTATATTATAATATATATAGATATAATATATTATATAAGTGTTATAATAATATAAGAATGTATTTTTTATTATTATTATTATAATTTGTATATATATATATATATATATATATATATATATATATATATTTGTCTTTGTTACAATTTTACAGCAAATTGAAAGTAAAGAAAATTATTTTTTTTTCTTCATTACACAAAGTTTCCTATAAAGCTTCAAAGATCATACAATTTTGGTATTGATAACTACAACTACATTGTAACTGCTTTATTTTTATTTTATTTTTTTACATGAGAGAAATTTTTAAAAAATGGATTTTTCATAATTTATTTAATGATAGTGGGGAAGTTATAATATGAAATAACATGTAATTACATCCCAAATAAACTACCAAAAACTTTTTGAATTATCTGAAAGTTTGTACATAGTTTTTGATATTTTCAAAGCTCTTTTTTTGGTAAAATCAAAATTTTGTTAATATTTAACAACCTAAAAAAAAATTCTAACAAAATTAATAAAAGAAAATATGAAATTTGAATATTTTCTAAATTTTTTCCAAATTGGAATTTCTTGGTCTGATGTCAAGTACCTTTTACTAAAAATAAGTTAGTCAAGCTTGAGTAGGGTTGGTCCACACACCAGGTGCCGTGCGATGCTGTGCGTAATGCGCTCATTTTGGTGCGGTGCGGTGCGGTTCTGTGCGGTGCGTGGTGCGCTTACCCTGGTGCGGTGCGCAAAATTCCGGTGCTCGGCCAACACTAGGCTTGAGTGACGTCATATGAAAAAGTTGGAAATGAAGAAAACATTTTTTCAACTAAACTGATTTTCTTTTACTGATTTGGAAATGTTGGGGCAGATCATTCTTTTCGCTGATTGATTCACCAAAATCGAATGAAAATTTAAAATTATTTGATTTTTGCTTTGAAATAAATATGTTGGTCCTTACCATTTAAAAAGAGACAATTTTTTAAAACTTCATTACTTTTCAGCTGCTGTCATTGACGTCAGAGACAAAGTTGCCAAGAATAGTTTTTATGAAGTCACTGTTGAAGATGTTAAAAAGTGGATTAGAAAAAATGGAATGTTTCCACCACATTGTATCGTTCTTTTCAACACGGGTTGGGATGAAGGAAGGTAAATTTATCAAGCTTTCACAAACCTTTATCAAATTTAATATTATTTCTTATCATGTCGTAGCTTTATGAGTTGTTAATTGCATTGAAACAACACTTTAACTTTACAAGCTTATTTTGTATAAGATATTTTGGCTTACGGTTCATTGAAATTATTTAGAAACAACATTTACATATATATATATATATATATATATATATATATATATTATATATATATATATATATATATATATATTATATATATATATATATATATATATATATATATATATATAATATATATACGTTATAGTATATAATATATATATACTATATATACTATATATATAAATATTATATATATATAATATATATAATTATCATATTTTTGATATATATAATAAAAATATTATTATATTTAGATTATTATATATATATATAATATATATAATAATATTATTATATATATATATATATATAATATTATATATAATATATAATATTAAGTATATATATATATATATATATGTATATATATATATATATATATATATATGATATATTATATATATATATAATATATTATATAATATATATATAGTTATATATTATATATATATATATATATATATATATATATATATATATAAGATATATTTGTCTTGGAGTACAATAAAAATTTTTAAAGGAAATTCTTTTAATTATACATTTAATAAAACACTTTTACACAATAAGTTAAACAATATGTTATAAAAGGCGAGCTTTCATCTCGAACGTTCTCGAGACCTCGTCGGGCCAAATAAGAATTATTTTTACTTTTTTGAAATGCTCTTCATTGTTGATCTGGTTGGTTGGTAATCTTTTTTATCGATCTATTGAAGTATTTGGATGTTTTTAAATATTCGTTCTGTATTTGGTCGATCCTTATCTCTCCAGGTTGTTTGTTGTAGTTATCTGCGTTATATATACAAAATGATTCAAGAATTTTTCTGTGATTGGTGTGATTGATGTATCGGATAGGTTGCATTCTGTTGATATTGATATGATGAACAGCCAATCTTCTGTGTTGCGTTAGGGCAGAATTCATACTGTCTTTGCGTAGATCTGTTTTGTGTTGTTTTTTTCGTTGTACAAAATTTGAGGTTTCTCCTACATATATTTTTTGGCAATTTGTACACGGGATCTGATATACACAGCTCTGTGAGGTATTTGAATTAAATTTGGGGGTTCGAGAAGTGTTTTTTAAGCTGATGTTGTTGGAGGGTATTAGGGTAATGTTTTTGGGTAAGAATTGCTTTATATTTTGTAGCGGCATGTTTGGTACTGGTAAATATGTACTGGGTAGTTTTATAGGGGGATCAATGTTGTAATATCTTTTTTTGGCTTTTCTATATGCTTTTGTTATGAAATATTCGGGATATGACAATGATACGAAAGTTCTGTGTATGTATTGTGTTTCATTTTGCAATAATGGTGGTGAACATATTCGGAATGCACGGAGATACAATGATGATAATACTGCTAGTTTTGTGTGTGTGGGGTGGTTTGATAGCCAGTGTATATAATTAGGGGAGAACGTTGGTTTTCTATACACACTGTACTGCAACCTTAGGTTATTTTTCCAGGTGACTAATGTATCTAAAAATGGGAGTGTTTCATTGGACGGTTCTTCTTTAGTGTATTGTACTGAAGGATGAATACTATTAATGAAAGTAAGGACGTCTTGTGAATTGGTGTTGTGTGGTAGGGCTGCAAAAATGTCATCCACGTACCTGATCCAGATGCTATTGTGTAGTAGGGGATGGGGTAATATGTGATAGTATTCGGTAAGCTCCATGTAAATATTGCTAAGGATAGGTGATAAAGGAGACCCCATGCTGAGGCCAGAAGTTTGACTATAGAAATTACCGTTAAAATGAAAGAAATTGTGTTGTAGGGACAGATTGATTAGTTGTTTAATGAGCTGGAAGGGGTATTGGAGAATAAAGTTTTTTTCATTAATGTAATTTTCTAATAGTGTCAGAGTTTGTGGGACTGGGACTGATGTAAATAATGATATGGCGTCAAAGCTGAGGAATTTGTGGGTGGTGGGGTTTAGTCTGCAGGTACGTGAAATGAAGTCTGTGGAATTTGATAAGTGCGAATTTGAAATTTTGTTGATGAGGGGCTTTAGCTGTTTTGCTAACCACTTTGATAGTTTGTAAGTTGTGCTATTTATATTTGAAATGATAGGACGGAGGGGAATGTTGTTTTTATGGGTCTTTGGGACTCCGTAGAACTGTGAGGGAGAGTTCATGTATGACTGTACGCTATTGATTGTATCTTTGTTGTCTTTTAATATGGTTTTGAGAGTGGAGTTAAATTTGTTTTGTGACTCCTAGGTGGGGTCCTTGTTTAATTTGGTATAGGTATGGTTGTCAGAAAGTAGAGTATTTGCATTCCCTATGTAGGACTGTCTATCCATTATAACAAATTTGAAATTCACATTTGTGAAATTCAACAGACTTCATTTCACGTACCTGCAGACTAAACCCCACCACCCACAAATTCCTCAGCTTTGACGCCATATCATTATTTACATCAGTCCCAGTCCCACAAACTCTGACACTATTAGAAAATTACATTAATGAAAAAAACTTTATTCTCCAATACCCCTTCCAACTCATTAAACAACTAATCAATCTGTCCCTACAACACAATTTCTTTCATTTTAACGGTAATTTCTATAGTCAAACTTCTGGCCTCAGCATGGGGTCTCCTTTATCACCTATCCTTAGCAATATTTACATGGAGCTTACCGAATACTATCACATATTACCCCATCCCCTACTACACAATAGCATCTGGATCAGGTACGTGGATGACATTTTTGCAGCCCTACCACACAATACCAATTCACAAGATGTCCTTACTTTCATTAATAGTATTCATCCTTCAGTACAATACACTAAAGAAGAACCGTCCAATGAAACACTCCCATTTTTAGATACATTAGTCACCTGGAAAAATAACCAAAGGTTGCAGTACAGTGTGTATAGAAAACCAACGTTCTCCCCTAATTATATACACTGGCTATCAAACCACCCCACACACACAAAACTAGCAGTATTATCCTCATTGTATCTCCGTGCATTCCGAATATGTTCACCACCATTATTGCAAAATGAAACACAATACATACACAGAACTTTCATATCATTGTCATATCCCGAATATTTCATAACAAAAGCATATAGAAAAGCCAAAAAAAGATATTACAACATCGATCCCCCTATAAAACTACCCAGTACATATTTACCAGTACCAAACATGCCGCTACAAAGTATAAAGCAATTCCTACCCAAAAACATTACCCTAATACCCTCCAACAGCATCAGCTTAAAAAACACTTTTCGACCCCCGAAATTTAATTCAAATACCTCACAGAGCTGTGTATATCAGATCCCGTGTACAAATTGCCAAAAAATATATGTAGGAGAAACCTCAAATTTTGCACAACGAAAAAAACAACACAAAACAGATCTACGCAAAGACAGTATGAATTCTGCCCTAACGCAACACAGAAGATTGGCTGTTCATCATATCAATATCAACAGAATGCAACCTATCCGATACATCAATCACACCAATCACAGAAAAATTCTTGAATCATTTTGTATATATAACGCAGATAACTACAACAAACAACCTGGAGAGATAAGGATTGACCAAATACAAAACGAATACTTAAAAACATCCAAATACTTCAATAGATCGATAAAAAAGATTACCAACCAACCAGATCAACAATGAAGAGCATTTCAAAAAAGTAAAAATAATTCTTATTTGGCCCGACGAGGTCTCGAGAACGTTCGAGATGAAAGCTCGCCTATTATAACATATAGTTTAACTTATTGTGTAAAAGTGTTTTAATAAATGTCTAATTAAAAGAATTTCCTTTAAAAATTGTTATTATACTCCAAGGGCAATATATCTTCGATACAAATAGATACTACGATAAAGTAGAAATTACTATATATATATATATATATATATATATATATATGTGTATATATCTTATATATATAATATATATTATATTATATATATATATTATATATATATATATATATATATATATATATATATTATATATATATATATATATATATATAATATATATATATTGATATATTTCGTCCTCATCTTCATCTTCCTCGTTTGCCCCAGATTGGGGCGTAAGGTTGCGCTACAAGATCGGAAAGGAAAGCGAGAGGAGA
>JABUQX010044977.1:12500-17500 GCA_015478945.1 Trachelipus rathkii | reverse complement strand
ACGAAGTGTTCCCTCCACACTCTCTTCACTTCTATTTCATCAGTCACGAAATTACCATCCCTATTCAATATTCTATAAAGACTTTTCTTGCTCTGTTTCTTAGCTTTTCGTTCTTCCTTCCAGAAGAGCTTCCTATTCCCATGTAAGTCCCCATTCATCCTCCTTCCTAATTGTTCATTTTCCTCTTTTTCCTCCTTCTTTGGCAACTTTTATTCTTCATTTTTCCCCTTTATATATTTCCATTCATCTTTCATATGAGACATCATCATTGGGTTTCAACACATTCAAGCACGCCTCTTTTTACTTTTAACCGCTTGTATCACCTCTAAATTTCACCACTCAATATTTACATTCTTACTTAATACTTAGCACATCCACATACTGCTCATGCACTACTAACATAGGCTTCCTTCATCTGCGCTCAGATTTGTTCAGTTTCACATTCAACTGATTTATTTTCAAATGCTCTCACATACTTTTCCTTATAATCTTGTTCACTTAATAACTTCTCCTTCTTATTTCTCCCCACTTCCTTCCTTCTCTCTTTCCTCTCTCCACATGCTCACACTAACTCAATCTTACATAATAAAACATGGTGATCTAATATTCCCATCCCTAACCCCTTTACTGATTTAATGACCATCGCATATTTCAACATCTCCTTCTTCAACAACAAAAAATCAATCATACCTTTCACTTCGATACTATATATACCTCCTCAAACTCTCGTATACTTATAAAAACTTTTTTGCTCGAAGGATGTATTACTTACACGCATACCTCCCTCCTCACATAAGTCAATTACCTTCCTACCATTCTCATTTGTCCCCGCAACCCCAAAGACACCAGCTATACCATCCATTTTTCGATCACCTATGCAACCATTAATTTTAAGTCATCCAAATCAATCAATCAATATATATATATATATATATATAATATATACTATATATATATATATATATATATATATATATATATATTATATATATATATATATATATATATATATATATATATATATATATATTATATATATAATTTAATATAGTATATATATATATATATTATATATTATATATATATTATATATTATATATATATATATTATATATATATATATATATATTATATATATATATCTTATATATATAAATTTAATATATATATATATATATATATATATAAATATATATAGAGTTAAAGCAGTGTTTATTAAAATTAATTTTTTTTATTAGTTTATTAAAATTTTTTGTTTATAAAAATTATTTGAATTAATGATACAAAAGGATTCAGTGAGTTTACGTTTTTGTAAATTTTGTACACGTAAGATTGGTGTCATTTGGTTAATGTTAATGGAATGATTATATGTAGAGCGATGGAGTATCAGGGAAGAATTTTGATTGTCATGTAGAAGGTCATTTTTTACAAAAAGGGTAAACTCACTGAATCCTTTTGTATCATTAAATTCAAATAATTTTTTAATAAACAAAAAAGGCGATTACAACATTGACACAATACAAAATATTATTCTGAGCAATTCACAATTTCTAAAAAAAAATTAAATTATCCAAACTTTGAAATCTAACATAACTAAATAATTTTTGCTCTTTTCAAATGTTAGTTTATAATATATCACTTCTGAAGGAGGTTCCAGCTTTAGGAACGAAAGCTCAAGAAAATATATATTTAAATAACTTGTAAATTTAATAATTTCTTTTAACTTCAACCTTCTGTATCTTCTAATTTATTTCTTCAAATTCATCAATAAGGCCCCTCCTACTGGTTATATATATATTATATATATATATATATATATATATATAAATATATATATATATATATATAATATATATATATAATATATATATATATATATATATATATATATATATATATATATATATATATATATATATATAATCTGTTTTCTTCTAGAAATAGATATTTATATATTATATATATATATATATATATATATATATATATATATATAGTATATATATATATATAGTATATATATATATATATATATATATATATATCTATATATTATTTTAATTATTTATACTATATATATATATATATATATATATAAAAGATATCCAGATCAAATTGCCTATTACGGTTCAGCTGATGATATTACAAAATTGAAATGTCCAGGTAAATGTTTGATGTTGTTTGATTTATCAGCCTAAAAATTAATTATTTTTCAACATGTTAATTTTTTAATATTTAAATATTTTAAAATTTTTGAAATAATTTTGAAAAGTTCATTGAGTTGATCTATTGAAATTATTGTTGCATTACCGATATATATTTTTTAAAATGATCTTTCCTATTTTGCGCGTAGCTGTTTATTTTTATATATGTTTATGCTTTTGAGCTAATAGTATACGAGCCACAATTTATAGTGGGTTGGTGTGTAGAGTTCAGTCCAAATTGCCTCAAGTCAACTTTGAATGAAAGTTCATTGAATATGAATTAAAATTATATTTCATTTTACTAATGAAATGAAGTAGTGTTTATAATCGAATCGATTTTGTAATCGAACTAATTTAAAATCTATTTTCCTAACCCTGAAAATACCGATTTCTTCTATTTTTTCCTATAGATGTCAATATTTCAATTTATTTCCGAAGGTATTGATTTCCACTTCTTTCTATGAAGATATCGATTATTTTCCATCTATGAATATATTGATTTTTTAACCAATATTATTTCCTTTTTTTTCTTCGTAGATATCGATTAAAATCATTTCTTTTAACTCTTTACTTTTACTTAACTTGATTTTGTAAAAATATATAAAGTTTGAAAATTTGATTAATAATTTTGATACTTTTCTGTTAAAAGACTGAGACTTGTTCTGAAGGTAAGAAAATGTAAAGCTCTAGTAATGCCTTAAATTATGCATATCAAAGTCCCTTCTATGCATATTGTTATATTTAGATATTATTCGCAATATTTAATTTAAAATATTATTTTACTTATTATTATTTTAATTTATTATTCAACGAATTTGAATAATTGCTGGTATATTTCCTGAAATTGTTTTTGTTTTTAGTTTTTCGTTTACATTTTTTAAACTTGAATCTTAATTCCTATTTCATTACATCTTATTTTAAATAACATTTGAACAAACTTCATAACCAGTCACTGTGTCTTTTCCATTTTTATCTATGGAAATGCGAGAGAAAACAATACCTTTATCCTATTAAACAAATCTTGTAACCAGTCACTATCTTCCATTTTTTTCTTTGCACCATTGGAGAGGAAACAATACCTTAACGCTGTTATTCTTTTGCTTATTATTTTGCCACAAAAAATGAAAATTATAGTATATAAAAGTCTACACATATGTAAATTATACTGAATATTTTCAATATTTTTGTTCTAATAATAACAAATCATTTAAGTCAATTTTTTTTATTGTAGGAGTGTCGCTGGAAGCTATGAAATATATTCTAAGTTATGAAAATACTCACGGAATTCATTTTGTGGGTACTGGTATTGACGCACCAAATTTAGATTATGGACGAACGAGCTTCTTCCCTGTTGCACAATTAACATCTAAACTAAACAAATATTTTGTTGGAAATTTAAAGGAACTGAAGGTTAGTTATGACATAAGAAATTCGAAGAAAATACTCTTCGAAATAGGTGTTATTTTTACGATTTTACATAGTATCAAATTACTTGAAACCAATGAGAGAATAAGATAATTTAACTCAATCATATTAAAGTTATTATTTAATAAATTAAAAATATCGGTAATAGTTGAGTTCAGTTTAGTTGAGTCTACAAAAATCGATATATTTTTAAACCTAATAGATGCTTTGAAATGGGTGTGAAGCAACGCTGCCACTTGTTGTTAGTGGAAAATTGCCACAATTACGACATATTTATAAGAAACGTTATTCGGTGTTTTCATATGTTATTTATTTTTACGTTCGAAAGATAAGTAAGGTTATGAAAAGTTTTGTTATTTGACAGATTATCTGTGTATACTTAACAAAGCTTATCATAAACTAAACTTAATATGTCCAAAACCTAATTTAAAGATGAAAAAAATTCAATAGTGGGAATATATTTATACATGAGAGAGATTTGGAAGAGGTTTTTTAGTCCTCTTACATGGGGACGAAAGATATTGAAAAAAAAGATTATGGGAAAAATTATCAATATTTCGTCGGATTACGCTAATCTCAACTATTACCAAAATATCAATATGACAGACTGGAATATAAATAAATATATAGCTATATCCTTTGAGCCAAGTAACTGAATTTTATGTATTTTATAAAGAAACAACTTCGTTTCGCTAGTGATTGCTAAGCAATATTTATTTATATATTTGGTAAAATTGAAACAGATGTTAATTTTAATTCTAAACTATTTTTCCCAGGAAGTATATTTGAGTGCTATTCACTCACCCATAGGTGTAAGGTTATTATCAATAAGTTTCCATCCCATTTTCCAGTCAGTTTTCATTCTTGTTGTGTTAAGCTTTATAAATTTATGTCCAATAAAATGAAGAAAGTTACACCATCATGCTATTAAAAAGTCATCAAGAAGTACTGCAAATCGATTTAAATCACTTTGCTGTTTATAAATAACATTTATAAGATATTAAATTTTATGTTAATACACATTGAGAAACGATTTCTAAACCATATCATCTTTCATTGCTTTAATTATTTTCTAATTTATCTGTTGATTTGCAGAGGCTTCCACCAAAGGGAGCAAAGATAATGGTAATGCCTATGAAAATTAAAAATGGAGAAGCAGCTCCTGCAAGAGTGGCAGCTAGAATACCACGTAATTACTAATGTTTGCATCATGAACTCATACTATTGTGTGTAATACGGTATATTTAAATTTTATGTATTATGTGTTTCTTAATAAATTTGACACCATAGAGATAATCCTGTTAAATTTTGCTCATTTAAACTTGAAAAGTACGTTTACTCACTGTTAGGTCATTTTTTCTGAATCTTTGA
>JABUQX010044976.1:12500-23449 GCA_015478945.1 Trachelipus rathkii | reverse complement strand
ATTATCATTGCAATTTTTACAGGACATTAAAGCAGGTAAATAATATTATGGCAAAATTTTAAGGAAAATAGGTTTACCCAATTTTTTATATTCTATGACGAAAGGAATTCAAACAAGTACTTATGGCAATAAAATCCATACTATTTATAATTATATATATATATATATATTATATATATATAATATATATATTTATATATATTTATATATATATAATTATATATATTCATATACATTAGGGGGCTCGGCTCGAGCCCCTAAAAAGGGTTAATACTTTTTAGGGGGCCGAGCCGATGGGAGACGAAGGGGGGGAATGTTTTTCACTACCACCGGAGGCGGTATGGCGGAGGAACCCCCGACGACACCCAAAGACCAAAGAGCGGGGTTCCGGGAGGACCATCCCCGGAGGGGGGGATTAGTCCCCCCCGTAGTTCCACCTAGAGGCCGAGAGACCCCGGACTCCTGACAATCGCGGGTGGTCTACCAGTGGGTATTCGTTAGTTTTAAACACCGCCTAACACTCGGGCGCCCTGATTTTTTGCGGTGTCAAAGTCTTTTTTTTCGTGCCATGCATATGCAAATGTGTATGCCTTACTGTAGGTGCTGTTGTTTCTCTAGTTACATGATGTCAGCTCTTAACATTATTTATATAGATAATATTTATAATATTATATATATATATATATATATATATATCGAATAAAATATAAATATATAACTACGTATTTATAAATCTATACACTATTTGACATTTATATCTATTTATATCGATATATCCAATACTCGATATAATTCGATATAGTGTCGATAATCGAATTACTCGAAGCTCAGATCGAAAATGATTTACCTATCTTTGGACCTGTTTGTCTTTGCTCCGTAGTTTTTTTTTGTTTTTTTTGTTTATTTTGCTTTGATTTTTTTTAATAATTTGTAGTTGATATTTTACTAACAATGAATTTAATTGTGAAGATGACATGTTTAACTATTTTTGAATATATTTTAGTCATATTTCTTTTCTTGCGGTCATTATATTAATATTTTTCAAAAATGGAATATGTATTCCACAATTAAAATTTTCTATGTTAATCGTATTATATAATATATATATATTATATATATTATATATTAATATATATATATATATATATATATATATATAATATATATATATATATATATATAATTTGTAATGCTGGTTGCTTGACGCGCTTCTTTAAGGTGAATTGAGATATGTTTGTTTTTCTTTACAAGTTTATTTTTCTTACAGCTAATTCACAGGTTAGGGTTGGAAAAGGCCTTAAAAAAAACAATAAAAACAACAAGCATTAGAACAGGGTAATCCTAGTTGATTACCAGTCTACATATGAATCATATTCTCTACAGGAAGAATTCCTACAGAATATGAAGCCTATGCGGAGTATAGTACAAATGATTATTAGTTTGGGAGGGAGCTGTTTTATGATATATGCATTACACAGGCCAGGAAAAGGATCCTCCCTATTTACAATTCGCAATGCACAGCAGCATTTAACATTTGTTATGAGTCTTCACACAGACACCATATATACTACTATTAAAAATAGCCTATGTGTTGATGTAACCTCTTTGACTAGAGAGAGAGAGAGAGAGATGAGAGGAGAGAGAGAGGATGGAGAGAGAGAGAGAGAGAGAGAGATTTGGTGACCCTACTGCCACTAATATCACCCAGCTTGGGCTCTCTCCAAACTGCTATGTGAGGCGCATTTGCCCGCTAGGGTTAAGATATGTAAAATACCATTCTATGCGAGCTCTATTACTATATTGTTGCTAAAAATATTTTAAAATTTATTCTACTGCAACATTTTTCGGTTGTTCACTTCTGCGCTACTATTACCCAGCTTGGCCTCTCTCCAAACTGCTATGTGAGGCGCGATGCCAGCTAGGTAGATATAGTAAATACCGATCTATGCGACCTCTATTTACTATATTGTTGCTTTAAAATATGTTTAAAAGTTTCTAATTCTAACATTTATTGGGCTGTTTCCACCTCTGCCTACCTATACCCAGCTGGCCTCTCTCCAAAAACTGGCGTATTGAGGCGCAACCCCGCTAGGCGTTGGTATGTGCTGAAATACAGCCTATCCCAGCAGCTGTTATTTCCACATATTATACTTAAAGATATCATGCAACTCTTTTAATCTCCACCCTAGTTTTCTCCTTACTCTAGCCTTTAACCCCTAAGTTTTGGCCAATTGTTTGAAAACGCTACTTAAGCCATACGCCGAATTTTACACTGGCATGATGAACAACTTCACCTTTGTTTTCCCTTACTAGATTTAGCATTCATTCTTTGATACGCTATTCAATTCTAATGCGGTTTTTCGTTGCAACCTATTTCTTAAACCTCAGCTTTAGGGACTCCACTGACTTTAGTCAGGTTCGCCTAACTTGCTCTTACGTTTCACCTTAAAACGTACTTTAATTTTTTAATAGGCTTGCCTCTTTTTTTTCTAAACTCACCTTTGTTTGGGTTTAATTATTATTAAACACTTAATTGCTTGTAATGGTATTTTAATGTTGGTATTTTTGTTATTATTGCACTTAATTCTGAAGAAGGAAGCTACATGCTGTTGCGATTTTGAAAAAAAAAAGTGATAAATCGGCGGCTTGGAGGCGTGGTTTAGGTCCACGAACTACAAACCACGTTTTGTAAACATAGGGTGCTGTGTTCTGCGCACTGCAGTTTAACTCTTGTATTTGTCAGCTCTGTAGTTCAGTCTGTATAGAATGTTCTTTCACTTCCACGAAGAGGGTACCTCTCCACACAATATATATATATATATATATATATAATATAATATATTATTATATATACTATATATTATTTATATATATATATATTATATATATATATATATTATATAATATATATATGTTTTAAGTACAGTCGTTTACGATTTTAAAACTACGGGAATTACCCTGAGTTAGACCGCATAGTATTCAGAAGCGGGTCTCTCGGCTTCTAGGTCTGAACGACGGGTGGGACTTCGTCTCCCCCTCTTCCCCCATCGGCTCGAGCCCCTAGTGGAATATTTATACTTCAACCTCAACCTCAACCTCAACCTTTACCTCAAGTGCTTATTTGACTAAAATAAAATTGCTAAAAAAACTAAATATCAGCATTATTATTTATATTATTATTATTATTATATTATTATTATTATTATTATTATTGTATTATTATTATTATTGTATTATTATTATTATTATTATTATTATTATTACTCTGAAAGAATTTTCCTTTAATAAAATTATTGAAGCTAAATAATGTATAAAAGAAATGCTTTTTCTTTAAAAAAAATTATAACGAAAAAACAAAGCCTCACGACTATTTCTGTACCTAAGTTACTATAAATGTATTTGCAATGCGTTTACAGAAATTAAAAAAAAGTCGTATCTAGGGGATTTGGCCAATTCTTTTTTTTTTTTTTTTTACTACAAAAAATAGTAACACTATAAATTTCATAATAATTAGTTCCATTACTTTAACTTTCGTTGTGGTGATATACAAAAAAAAAGTAATTTATTTAAATTTCTATTGTATTCAAATAACTACTAACTAATTAGCCAGAAAGTTTCAAAACTTTTACACTAAAAGCGGTTGCTGTCCTTTCGTTTCGTTTAGTATGGTTTTTTAAAAGAAAAATTGGCTTACGCTTAAATGGAAGCTGATAATCGGACAGAGCATATTATATATATATATATATATATATATATTTAATATATTTATATATAATATATTGGTATATTATTAGTATATATATAATATATATATATATATATATACAATTAACGAGGGGTTTAAAAATATTGAACTACATATGTGACGGGTAATAAAACATTATATTAAATATATAGGACATGGAAATTTAAAGTCTCAGGAATTAGTAACAGATGGATATGTGTAATTAGTTTCTATACCTAACTTAATTTACTAATTAGAGACCCGGATCTATAATACCTATAGCTAAGTAATACAAGACAATAGAATATTTAGATCGGACATATAAGTAGGGCAAAATCTATCGTGATTTATATATGAAAAAAAAATTAAATATTAATTATATTCGCGACAAAGACATTTTAACAGGTGAATAAAATAATACAAAAAAAGTTTAATACAAAATTGATAATGTAAGATACTTTAATTAACATCAATTTACTTATTTATTCATTTTGGTTGTGGTCGAGTGTGGACGTCATAAGAAGAGGTGGAAACGAAATTGAAAAGAAACAAAAAAGACCAAAAGTAGTTTAAAGAAAAGCAAGAAAATTAAGATGGAAAAAGTTTTTAGTATATCTTCAAAGTGTACAAATTGTTACTCGAATTCTTTAGATGACTATAGAGTTATTAGTTAAAATAGGTTTCATGGTCAAAAGTTTGTTACTCCAAATCCATAAGCCTGAAAATTCTGTTGAAAGGTTTTAAATTACCAATTCTAGTTCATTTTGACGTACTGATCAATTGGAACCTTATTGGACAGCTAAACACCTAGCATGAAATGCATCTTGAAGATCTTGAAGCATAAGGAGGCAATGGTCGAACATTCATTGAGACAGTCATTTTATAATCGCGTCTGAAAATACTTCTAAACTGACCAAAACCCGGTCTCAATATGTTAACATCTTGAATACAGTACGTGGCGAATTCTGCATTGATATCGTATTCTTTGTTATTAAAAGTGGTATACCATCTTTCAAATTCTTCTTTCTCACCTGTGGTCATACGGTCTACTTACTTCAAATGTAGCCTTACCAGGAATCCTGCCTTTATATTTTAAATTCTTCAGCGTAAGAAATCTGTAGGGGAAGAATCCCTTCACCAGGTCATTTGCAAGCCCCATGCATATAGGTAGTTTCTTCAATGCACAGGGCATGAGCATTAAAGTGTCTTTAAACTGAATATTACGGTTAGCGGTCATTTTTATGATCTTAGTACCCCGTTTCACAAGATTGCTCGAAATGGCGTCCACGTCTGGTCTAGTGAGCAGTTTGCTGTAAATTAACTGAGTATCAAACTTTCCGCCAATATGGTCGGCCACCAGTATATCAGCTTTCTTGTTTTTTATTTCAGAGAACTTGAAGAGGTAGTTTATGAATTTATCAACGGGACATTTTTCATATTCTTCATCAGCATCTAAATCCAAATTGAATACTTCCATTCTCGGTGTACCACATTGTTTATTGCCAAGTTCCTTCTCCCCACAATCATAACACACCAGCATACTCACTAGGAGGTAAGGGATCATTTCTGTGATAGCTCTTCCGTTCGCGTCTTCATGCTGGTTTTGATTACATGCTTCAATATCATAATAGAATGTGAAAGCCTTCTTAGCCATTTCTTCATCTTTAGGCATCTTGATCTTCTTCATGTAACATTTGTGTTGTACACAGTCTATGCCATACTTCTCACCACATACACCACACTGCAATGCTCACAGTCATGCAGATGTCTGTCTCTCTTGTCAACCGTTTTTATTTCTTCGCATAACGGACACACCTTAAGTTTTTTACACATGTCTCTCTTATGCAAATTGAGACATGTAGCATTGTAAAAATCGCGATTGCATTCCCCACAATGTAAAACTGCCACGTCAGCACCTGGTTTACCTTCACATTCATAGCTCATCCATGAATAAATAATAATAAAAAATAATAAAAAAAATAAAAAAAAAAATAAAAAAAAAAAAAAAAAAAAAAAAAAAATAAAAAAAAAAATAAAAAAAAAAATAAATAAAAAAAAATAAAAATAAAAAAAAAAAAAAATTACAAAAAAAATAATACAAAAAAATCATAAAATAAAAAATCAATTAAAAAAAAAAAAAATGAAAATAAAAAAAAATAATTTATTGAAATAAACCAATATTAAAATAAAAAGCAATTATTAAAATAAAAAGCAATTAAAATAAAAAGCAATTAAAATAAAACGATTAAAAAAAAAAATAAAATAAAAAAAGTAAATAAAAATTAAAATAAAAAAAAATTAAAATAAAAAAAAATTAAAATATAAAAAAAAGGAAAAAAAATTAAAATAAAAAAGTTTAAATAAAAATTTAAATAAAAAAAATGTAAAAATTTTAATTAAAAAAAATTTAAATAAAAAAAGATTTAAAAAAAAAAATAAATAAAAATAAATAAAAAAAAATATAAAAAAAAAAAAAAAATAAAATAAAAAAAATAAAAAAAAAATATTAAAATAAAAATAAAAAAAAAAATATTAAAATAAAAAATAAAAATAAATAAAAAAAATATTAAAAATAAAAAATATTAAAATAAAAAATATATTAAAAAAAATATATTAAAAAAAATATATAAAAAAAATGAAAAAAAAATTAAAATAAAAAAAAATAATAAAAAAAGTATTAAATTAAAAAAAAAATTTGAAATAAAAAAAATAAAAAAAAAAAATATTAAAATAAAAAAAAATATTAAAGTAAAAAAAATATTAGAGTAAAAAAAATAGAGTAAAAAAAATATTAAAGTAAAAAAAATATTAAAGTAAAAAAAATATTAAAGTAAAAAAAATATTAAGGTAAAAAAAAATTTAAGTAAAAAAAAATATAAAATAAATAAATAAAAATAAAAATATCTAAAATAATAATATAAAAAAAATAAATAAAAATAAAAATATCTAAAAATAATAATAAAAATAATTAAAAAAATAATTATTAGAAAGATGATAATTATAATGATGATATTGATTAATGAATAATAATAAAAATGAAATACATTTATAAAAAGTATTACTTTTTAAAGCTAAATAACTTAATACGATTAAGTAAGTGACCATCGAATAGTTAAAAGGTAAAATTATATTGAATTAAAACAAGAAAGTAAATTTTGTGCATCAAAGCACGAACCACCATTGATTCAACATCTGTTATAAAATAAAATGCAAAAACTGCGAACTAAAAAGTTGATTTAATGAATTATACAACCAAACAATTAGCATCATTTAATATAACTCATTATTATTTTAATAGTAGATTCCACAAACAAAAATAAGAAAAAATAATCTGAGATCACAAGAGCTTTGATAAATAAAAGAAGAAACATGGCTTAATGATATAGAATCGAAAA
Organism: Trachelipus rathkii; assembly: GCA_015478945.1. Lineage (NCBI taxonomy): Eukaryota > Metazoa > Arthropoda > Malacostraca > Isopoda > Trachelipodidae > Trachelipus > Trachelipus rathkii. The sequence continues at coordinate 16,330 of JABUQX010044976.1, read as the reverse complement.
CTCCGAACAGAACAATGTTGTAAAATCATAAAAGGTTATATATGCAACAAACACACTTAGAACAAACAAAATCAAAGCGACTCTCTGTTCAAAACACCCCGATAAGAACATAACCAAATAAAGCCCACCAAATATTGAAATAGCAAAAATTAAAAACAAAATTACAAATAGAATCAATTATAAATAATTAAAGAGATTTATTAAGCAGAGTTGTATTGGATATATATGGAATATGAAATATTAATACATTAGCAATAATATTAATATAAAAAATAAATTTCAGTGTAATATGTTCGTGTTAAAATTATAACTATATTCAAATATATTTAAATATTTAGCTTCAGAGAGCTATATTTTGGATCAAAAACTTCCAGATATGGCAGTTAACCACCTAGCTTCTAATACACAAAAATGGACTCTCTCCTACACTCAAAAGAAGTAATAATTCAATCATTCATAATTAAACGATTATTTTCTCACTCCACCGACAATATTCTATGATTGTACATAACCAGCCCCACTCTCAAAAGTAATCATTTGTTCAGTATCTATTCACAACAATTTCCACACAAGTTACACAAAACATGAATAACAAAACACAAACTTTCAAACATATATGAAATCACAGAATGATTTAATGAATCATGAAATCATAATGATTTTATTGAGTAATATTAATTAATAATAAAATAACAAAGTGCCTAATATTAAGTAAAATATTACAAATAAATTAAAATATTATAATTCATAAAGAATCACGCTGAATTATCCATAAAAATGCTATAAATTTATCTTTAAGGAAAGGTATTCATGTAAGTAAAAAAAGAATTGCCTTTGTTAATAGGAATTTAGGCGTTAGTTTAAGCAAATTAGGTTGACCACACGGAAACAGACGATGACTTCTATATTAATATTTGATTATAAACTAATAGAAATGAAATTTAATCATCAGTTTTTAATTTATTAATCTATACATATATATGATGTATTTTTTTAATTTTTGTTTGTGAGCAAGGCGTCTTATTAACTTGGTAACCACGTCTGTTGCAAATCCAATAAGCTAAGCAATTTACAAGCAGTGACACCTCTCACATTTACTCAGCTTGATGAGTACAGGACGCTCGTATAGATTTTTACGAGAATCGCGCTTCGGTTGGTTACCAAAAGTCATACTCAAGCACATAATTAACGCTATTTGTCCTTATTAAATGTTTAGTCTAAAGAATGCTCGCTCTTATTAAAACTAGCCTTATACTAATTACTAATATTAGAATACTCGCAAAGCTCCCGCTCCTCGGAACCCTATATATCTCATATCTTTTAATATACAAGTGCTAGTATTTTCTCATCAGTGTGAACTCGACCTTAACTTAAGAAAAATTGAGGGTGTGAACTTTGAAACACACACTGAATACGAAGAATTCAGAGAATCTTTAAAAAATATTAACCCCCACACAAGCCAAACCAACCACACAACAGCCAACCGCCTCCTAAATGCAACCTAGCTGCGCATTTCAATACTTCCCTCTTAGCAATGCATTCATCAGTGCATAACCGCCACACATTTTAAAGCTTTCTTTTATCTCTATATGATGCTGGAAACATTCATCAACAGTGATACAATCTCATATATTTATCTTAGAGAATCAAATAATCGCACCTTTCAACAAAATGTAACACTCTCTGAATCATTTAGCAAAAAAAATAATTTTCTTATATAATATCTATTGGAACAAGATTTAACAATATCCAATATCAGCCCAATAATGTGTGCTCAGCAAAAGAAACGTAACAACTTAATCGCTGGCAAAACGAACAGTAGCCTCTCTTGTACCGCTCCCCAATCAGAGTGGGAAAGCCTAAAAGAACCGGAATACGTCTCACACGAACCGTACATGTTAGGCACCTGATGTATAACTTCGCTCATCATCCACACGTACACGGACTTATAACCGCAAAAGGGCTAGCTGTGGGTAGATCAAGTATAGTCCTGAATTTCAGCGCTTCATCTATCGCACCAGTGTAATGGAACCACATATTGGTCGTTACTCCTTAAAATGTTAACCTCCTATAAAATAGACCGCAAACGGCAAAACAGAACATTGAAAAAAATACCCATAAGGGATTCCAAGAGAAGTGTAACAACCAAACCAACAGTGCATATACACCCACCACCAACACTATATAATCAAGTTACGCCTGAATAGATAAGTTGGCCCCTCTCTCATAACCCACACACAGTAACAATACTCGTCCGACACAACAACTCACACCGACCACTCACTAAACATCGGCTGCCGCCGGACAAAAAGTGCGTTTGTACAGGCACACAAATATTCCTGAGCTTGACCGCAAAGGTGCTGACACCGCTCGCCGGAAAACACGAACCGCAAAAGTATTATGTACATGCCATTTCAGACAAGAAAGACCAACACAAACAGCCTCACAACCCAATCCCCATACATAAGATACCTCAAGATCATTAAATGAGAACTCGTCACAAGAAACATGAAGATCCACCACTAATGAGCTTCATTGGGGACCGCAGACGAGACCCTCGACATACTTCCGGTAACCCATATCACATAGATAAGGGCTATACCATCTCTCGCACCGGCGCCCAAGACCTCCAACAAACCACCATCCCCTCACCCATTAATCAACCAAAACCACGCCCAAATTTCTCCTCCTCATACATATGCATCCCATTATTCATCACCTCCCTCGCCAAACTCGCACCGATTTATCACTACTCTTTAAAAAAACCACCACATATCGATATGACCGACACTCAATCCACTTTCTCTTCGCGCCACTCCACCAACAATCTTCTCACCCAACACCGCACAAAGGCCCGTTCCCAAAACACACTCACCACCACTATCCTCACAGACCTTTACAAAAAAAACCAGAACACAACTCCACTCATTCCACTCACATAATCTCCACATGAACAAACCATCCTTCAACATAACTTTCACCTCCTTTTCTACAATTCTTCACCATTCTCATTACACAACACCACAACACATCATCTAAAATACCGTTCACTCCATACAATCTCTACACATTATCTCTCACTACGCATCCCACCCTAAAGCTCTGTCCTAAAATCGCAAACACAATGAACTTTAGTTCACACCACAAAAAAACACCCTCTCCATCATCTATTCCAGGACCTAGTCAACAAAATCTTTACCCACAAAAAACTATACCAAAAATAAACAACCCCACCCACACAAAACCAGGTAAACAACATAGCCCTCATGTTCGTAAAGCCCTAGCGCACCAACAATTAAGTCCACTTATAGCATTCCACCAACATGAATTTAATATGCACCAGAAACCTTACCGTGCCATTCACAACTTCCTACTACACTCTGCATAATCCGTATCCACTTTCTTCACACATTATCATATATGCTAAATATTTAAACTACAGACACTTGTTCCAGCTGCTACCAATCTTATAACATTAACTTCACAAACTAGAGGAACTTGTCCTCAACCATCACAACCATAAACCTATACTACTTATCTAACGTTTACTATAATCAAACCCCTCCTTTACATTACCCTGACACAAAATAACTCTCTACCATCCTCTCAAACTCTCTTCAGATATACCACACACAAAATCAAATTATCCGCATATTATAAATAAGGTAGGGCAACCATCATAATCTTACCAATTCTACGATCATTCCTCACAAAATATTAATCCTGCACCTCCCAACATTCGCAATTCTTTCACATCACCCACCAAACTCTACCAACCCGTGAACCCCCTTAAACCAAGGAGAACATAACCACACCCTGTCTCACATCCA
>JABUQX010044976.1:0-7500 GCA_015478945.1 Trachelipus rathkii | reverse complement strand
AAAAAAAAAAATTATATATATATATATATAATATATATTATATATATATATATATATATATATATATATATATATATATATATATATATATATATATATATATATATATTATAGTATTATATATATTTGTATATAATACTATATATATATATATATATATATATATAATATAGTATATATTACTATATATAGAATATATATATATATATATATATATTATATATATATATATAATTATTATATTATAATATATATATATAACCCGAAATATAAATATAAAAATACTATAAATGTTTACTTTGTAGTTTCGATTGAATTGTTCTGCTTTTTTAATAAGTGAAAAATTAATTGTTTTAAAATAATTTTGTTCATACCCTCACATATTAATAATATCTATCTTGATAAACATACAAAAAACAAACACACACACCGCACTACCTAACACGCCACGCACATATATGATATATACTATATACTATATCTTGGTTATATATATATATAGTATATATATTTATATATATATTATATATATATATATAATATATATTATATATATTATATATATATTAATATATATATTATATATATATATATATATATATCCTCCGGTGGGCAAAGGTCGGAGGTGAACCAAATTCTACTAGAGTTGAAGAGAACCAGGATTGCAAAGAAAACCAAAGGCCGACATGATACACGTCCTTTGAAAATGCGCATAGCAATTACGTCTGGGGCTAGAGAGTTGGAAAGAGAAAGGATGAGACTGTGTGGAGTGAAGAGTTCTCCTCAATGGAGGAGGTGTTGAGACTAGAGAGTTCGTAGAGCAGTATAACTTGTGAAAGAGATAGTATAATTAGTGAGACACAACAGTTCAAGGCCTTGAAAGAGATTGGGGAGAGTTTGTGAGAGTAGAAGAGTTAACAAGTCAAAAAGCCCTAGACAACACCTTATAAATTAGAACAGTGTGTGTGTGTGTGTGTTTGTGTGTGTGTGGAACCATCCTAGATTTGATGCAAGAACGAGCAAGTCTCCTATAGGAGCAAGCATGCTGAGGTGTTGAGAGGTTCTGAGACATCTCAGAAGACCCAAACTCTTCTCCGAAGCTTGTTTCGAAAGCAAAGCAAATGTTTGCCTTATCATTAATTTCACGAGAAAAGGAAAAACCAAGAATATTAAGAACGGTTGAAAGTTTGAGTTGTATATTTTCGAAGGAGATATTGCAATTTTATTGAAGGTTACGTCAAGTAGATTGATCAAGAAACTGTATTTTGAGGCATTGTTAACCACAATGTTTCCTTTGCCCCAATTAGAGATAAGAGAACAATCAGAGGTCAACTAGTTGCTCCAAAAAAAAATAACAAATACCAGATACAATAATTACGAAAAAAAAGAAAAAGAAAAATAGATATATAAAAGTTGTAATCGAGAAAAAAAATAAAAAAAAAAAAACACACAAACACAAAAAACAATATAAGAAAAAAAAAGGGAAACAAAAAAGGATGAATTTCCATTCTCATTTAAAAATAAGACAAAAAAGAGATAGAGATAGAAATAAAGAAAGACACGGAATCGATATAATCAATAAAAAAAAAACGAAGTAATATAAAAAAAAGGTGATCTGTGAAAAGTAGCATATAGAGTTAAACGGGACAAAACCTCGAGGAACATCACTAGTTAATAAATTTAAAGGATGAACGAAGGCCGTCTACAACAGCTGCTATTGAACGATCGGAATGGAATTCAAAGAGAATTCCAAGTTTCGAAGGAGATTCTGAAGTAGGAAAGTTAAAAAATCAAAAATTTGTGTCACACTCTACTGGAGTCTCTATCTAGCGCCGCAGCAAATGGTTCACCGAAATTGAGAATAAACAAAGGACGAAGGATCAGAAAGAAGGGAAAGATCACCAGTAGAGCGTTCCTTACGAAAGCCATTCTGGCGATCAGATATTAAATTAAAAGAATTAAGGTGTTTCAAAATCTTCCTTTTGATGGATAAATTAGAAAATTTTACAAATAACTGAGATTAGAGCGATAGAACGAAGGTTACAGGGATAAGAGGTATTCCCCTTTTACGGCACAAGTAGATTGAGGGCAAGTTCCCAGCAGGAAGGTAGGTTGAAGTGGATGGACATACGAAGCAGTTAACCAAGACTGGGATCACTCTCAGAATGTCAGGTTTTAAGAACTGCAGGAGGAATACCATCAGGGTCATAGTCTTCTTAGTGTTAAGCTCAGAGAGAACAGAAAAGTCATAAAAAATAAATGAGTTGGAAGTGTGGAAGGAGAAAAATCTTCTGAATCGTCATAAGAGTTGCGTTAGAAGGAAAAGTTTAAGAGAAAAGTTCACGTTGGACAAAGGGTAAGGTGGTTGTTGTGCCATCGAAAGAAATTAAGGGAGAGGAAGAGGAAGAAGCAAAGTTAGAAAGGCCTGTGGAAGAAGAACCAGAAAGATCATTGAATTTTCTATGGAGTAAGGAAAGTTGTTTTTAATGTCACGGAGAATAGATTTTTCACGATTCATGAATGAGGTATAAATACCATGAATTTCTGGATCTTAAAGACTGGTATTCCAAAACGGAGCTCTGTGGCGAATATCACAATCACAAGCCGAGATGAACCAAGGGTTATCAATTTTAGTTGAAGGGAAAGAATATGGGATGTACGCTTCCATGCCAGAAAGAATTACCTCGGTTATAAAGTTCTGAACATTCCCAGGGACCTCCTCACCTCCTTCGCGGTTGTAGTATTCATTTAATGGGAAATCAAAAAAATGCGACTACAAATCCGACCAGTTTACAGCACCGAAGTGCCCTAAACCTTACCTCATGTCGAAGACATGAAAAGATAGAAGAGGAAGAACATAGAAGAAGGTGTTCGGAGGAACACAGAGGGGAAAGGGTTTGTCGGAATTAAGAGAAGGTTTGGAAGCTAAGAAATGGTCTAGAATGTTGGCTTCATCTTCAATACGATCAAGGAAAAGAGTTGGGAGCTTCACTAACAGCTGAAAGTCATTTTGGATAAAGAAATAGTAGGCAAGTACACCAGCTGCATCATGAGAAGTAGAGAAAAGATAATGACGGTGTTGAACACTGAAATCACCCTAAATGAAGGATAATCAGTAGAGTTAAGTGATAAATAGACAGACAAATAAATTTAGTTTTAGATTGACATAAGTGCTTAAGCCATAGAGTAGAAAATTCAAATCAGATACACGAGAGCAGATTACATCGTTACGTACATATCCACAACATCCACCTTTTAAGATTAACTATTGAGGATAGAAACAGTATGAAGGAACAAAGGGTTTGCTGTAAGAGCACTGAAGGTTTAGGAGAAGAGAGGTGGTGTTCGCCATAGTGGGAACTAGTGAAAAGGATGCGAAGGTTGCAGAAATTAATGAAAAAAAAAGAGTATCGCTCACCAGAACAGGTCGACAATTCTGTCACGGCTCCAACCCCACAGCTGGAGTCAGTCAACTTTCTCTGTCTTGTCTGCTCTGTCTGTCTGTCTGTCTGTCTGTCTGTCTGTCTGTCTGTCTGTCTGTTCTCTTCTCTCTCTCTCTCTCTATATATATATATATATATAATGTATATACCTATAATAATATTATACGTTTATATTCATATATATATATTATATATATATATATATATATATATAATATATATATATATAGCGTAAGGCGGGATGAAATGAGGTGACTTTGAACTTAATAACCCTAAGGATATTTGACCCTACATCTCAAAAAGTTACTAACCTACATATTTTTTTTAAAGCTAAAAGATTGCTTTATTTAACTGTAATTTCACTATATCAATTACACTAACATGCATTCTAATATATGCACCCATCCACCTAAAAAAAACTGTTCAAATTTCATAAAAGTAAGCTGCCCCATATTGAGGGAAAAAATTCTTCCCCAAACAAAAATTTTTGGAGTAATTTTCATAGATTTTTATGCTGCTGCGTTTAAAGTTCTAATATGGACAGAATTAAATTGGTTAGTGTTTATTAGTTGTGGGGTGAGATTGAACACTCTCTGTGGGGTGACTTTGAACTAGTATAAAGTAGTATTGAACTAGTATATAAGTACCATAGGTACCTACTGTACATAGATATGTTTAGCATGGTACGATACTGTACCTATCTAGTGTTTTAAGTTTACTTGATGGCAAAACTATTTAGTTGATAAGAACTTAAGTTACATTAAGTTTTAAATGTCAAATTTAAAACATTTAGTGCATTAGTGATGTACCTAATTAAATTAAAATACTTATGCCAATACAATAACGCAAAATACTGTTAAAAGTTATATAGTAGTGTGAGATTAAACACCTTGTTCAAAGTCACCCTCCTTTGCGTCCGAGTTTGATCGCACCTTTGACCCCCCATATCTACAAGAAATAAAAACTCTAAAAACTCCATAATTCAGGACCATTTGTCACTCATGTAGATGTAAGCATTTAAACCTCAAAAAGTTTCACAATGAAAAAAAAAAATATATATAAATAAATAAAAATTTTTTTATTTATATATATATATATATATATATATATATATTATATATATATATATATATATATATATTATATATATATATATATATATATATATATATATATATTAGTATAATATATATATATATATATATATATAGGAGATATAAGATATAGGGAGGGCATAGCTTTTGAGAAAAAATACGGAGAGAAAATCACATTCACCAGCAAATTAAAGGCTTCCATGACCCGATCGATATTCAGCGTTTGAAAGTGTGCAAATAAAACAATTAGAAAGTTTATACGAAACAGAGTTTTCTGGAGTATAAATGGAAACTGTAATTTGTTGCTCAGAGAGTTTCACAAAAAAAAGAAAAGAAATTGACGCGAAGAAAAACGAGTCCTACGAGCTTTTCCTCAAGCGGACGATACGCAAGGCGGCACTTTTACATTGTATACTTTCGTTTTATATATATATAGATATATAGGGACATGTGTAACATATTAACATTTTTAGCTTGCTTGAACCTGCAAAATACTTAAGCATCTACGAGAATAAGATCAAGGTAGGAGGCGTGGAACTGAAAGTCCCCGCATTCAAGTTGGACCTTTCTATTTTGTGGGTAAGGTGATAGTCCCCATATGATATAACTCTAAAGATCAGATCTGTCAAATTAAAACAAACAAATGAAGTGATCGCTCATCACTCAAATTCAAATTTGAATCCCTTAAAATTGCCTCTACAATAACTCTACAATATGACAAACATTATAAATATCTAAGAGGCAACCAAAAGAATAATCACGGAAGCTTTTTGCCTTTACAATCTCCCGAATTATAACCGCTGCCCTGGAGAGTGCAGGATTGACTTAATACAAAATGAATTCATGAAACACTCGCCATTCTACAAAAGTCTGCTGCTAACCAACCAACCGACTAATAGCTGTCTACATTTCAAAAAAGAGAAGAGATCTTGCTCCCATTGCTGATTCAGACTTGAAAAGGTTATATTTAACGAAAGCTTGTCTATTTTTATCTGCTTTAATGTTTTTAAATAATTAAAGTGTGTTTATAAAAAGTCTGTCGTAATAATCCTTAAAGCAACTCGTGGTTCACTTCTCACGAATATGAATTGCTCAATAGGGGTATTTTTATTCAAATTATATATATATCATATATATATTATATATATATATATATATATCATATATATATATATATATATATATTATATATATATATATTAAATATTATATATATATATATATATATATATATATATATAAATTATATAAATATATGTCTTGAAACACTGATGCATGACAAATGTAAGATAATTAAATATACTTTAGCAGTATAAGTTACCACACAAATTTCAAATATGTTGAATAAAAGCTAATAAAAACAAGGATACAACAGTTTTAATATATTAAATAGAAATTGCTTGGGTTTGTTCTTTGTAGACTTGTTATTTTCTTTAATTTCAATTTTATTATGATGTCCAAAATTTTTAACTTGACAAATATTTGATTATAAGGAAAATGTTTCATGTTTGAAGATGTGAAATGATGTGATTTCTTTAATGTCATGTAATTGAAACTTCAATCTTACACAATATTATATTAATATATATACTATATATTATATATATATATATATTTATAAATATCTATATATATTAATTATAATATATATATATATATATTTTATATTATATATATATAATAGGCTTCTAAGATTCGTGCAAGCAATTTCATTTTTTCTATTATATCAATACTTTCGGACGAAGTTATTTGACAGAAATAAATTTAAATAGTGCGAAGCCTTAAAATAGTTATAACGTGTTTTTTTTTTGTTTAGTTTAATATTTGTTTTTTTCATTGATTTTTTTAAGCTTTCTTTATTATTATTATTATCAATTATTATTATTATTATTTTATTATTATTTTATTTATTATTATTATTATTATTATTATTATTATTAATTATTTTATATTATTATTAAATTATTATTATTATTATTATTATTATTATAATTATTATTATTTTATTATTATTATTATTATTATTTTTAATTTAACTTTAATATGATTTTGATTTTTTTTTCTTATTCCTATCATTTACTTGATTGTCTTCTTTAATTTTCAATTATTAATTATAATTTTCGGGAGTATTTTTTATTTTAAGAAATTCCTAACCCTGAACTCGTAGCAGTCAGAAAATCCACCCTAGACGCTTTCACGGCCAGCGAGGACCTCACTCTTGCAATATCGTCAATGTAGGTTCATCCCTTGACCCAGGTGGGCAACCATACCTCCTCACAAAACCTCGTCATTCACTCTTATTATACACCTTGTTCCCGCCTCACCTAAACTCCCATTTCCTCTCCTCCCAGGCCATTCCTTTTACTGACTCAATCCACTTTTTCCTCGGTCCTCCCAGGCATTCAGTGTCGTCCAGTAACATTTCTTTTAACTCTTTCGGTAAAAGAAAAGTTAATGATTCCCAGTCTTTCACATGACTAAAACCATGTTTCTTTCATTTTTTCCATATCACCACAAGACAATAATCTAATACGTTCAATTCCTCATTTTATAAATTCTTCCACACCAAACACGCCTCTAAGATTGTTCGTCTGAGCCATTAGTACTTTAGATCTATACCTCTCATTCCGACCATAAGGCTCACTACTATGATACTTAAGACACAGTAACAACATACCTCTTGTATAGACCCTAGCGAACTAAGACTTAGTCCCTTTACATCCACAACGATTTGATTGCACAGCCACCGTCGAGCCTTTCATTAGAAACATATCCGCTAGACGTATTGCCTGAATCCTGCCTTTTCATCCAACAATGTCCTAAATATTTAAACTCGGACACTTGTTCCAGCCTAATAATACTTATACTTCACGCCGAGGACGCTTCCTCACTCAAAACCATCACCTTACTCTTACCTACCGTTTACTTCAAACCTTCTTTTACACAACCGCCTGCAAAATCTC
>JABUQX010044975.1:0-27910 GCA_015478945.1 Trachelipus rathkii | reverse complement strand
ATATATATTATATATATATAATATATATATATATATATATATATATATATATATATATATATATTATATATAATATATAATACATATATATTTAAATTAATTAATTTTTTAAGAATTTAAAATATATATATATATAGTAGTATATATTTATATATATATATATATATATAGTATTATATATAATATTTTATAGATATATATAATATATATAATATATATATATATAATAAATATGATATATATATATATGTATTTATATAATATATATAAATATATATATATATATTATCTATATATATATATATAATATATATATATATATTATATATATATATATATATATAATATATTATATATATAAATCTTTAATATGCTTAGGGTGGATTTTTTTTTTTTTTTGCCTAGGGCGGCTATGAATGTTAAGAGGGCCCTGCCTGATACTTTCCAGAATTTCAAAGACACCAGGTAGAGGACCCTGTCGGTTGAAACCCTGCACTTCATCAACTTCAAGACCATCGAAGTTAGAAACAATGTTACTTGAGACCTGCGTCTTCATCAACTTCAAGACGACACTCAATGTAAAAAACCCTGCCAGCTGTCCCTGAACGTTCATCAACTTCCCCCACTCGAGACATCCAAATAGAACCTGTCAAGTGAACCCTGATACTTCATCAACTTCAAGACATCCCAAGTAGAAACCCTGTCCAGGATGCTCCTGAACTTCATTTAAACTGTCAAGACTTCATCCAAATAGAAACCCTGACAGTGAGCATCTGAACTTCATCAACTCCAAGACGACTATTCATGTAGATACCTTGTCGTGAACCCTGAACTTCATCAACTTCAAGACATCCAATTAGGAAACCATCTCGTTAGTGTGCATGTAAGTCAGTGAAAATAGGGTAAATAGATGAAGGAAGTGTTCCTACCAGACTAATACAAGTAAGGAGTACATATATGATCTGAGCAGCGATAAGTTCTGGGTAAAAGATGAGATTAAGTGTGGAAGAGCTTGTCGGCCGTGCAGCTCTTTTCCAATGTAGTAATATGTGGCAGGAGAGTGCCAGAAAACACAGAGGTTTTCCAGAGAGAGAAGAGATGACTAAAAAGAATAATAAACAAAGAGAGGATAATCGGGAGGAGAGAGAGAGAGAGAGAGAGAGAGAGAGAGAGAGAGAGAGAGAGAGAGAGAGAGAGAGAGAGAGAGAGAGAGAGAGAGAGAGAGAGAGAGAGAGAGAGAGAGTCTAAGTGACATTCGAAATCATATAAGTTTTATTCCAGAAATATGAATATTAAATAACTTTACCTTGTAACAATGGTAATGAAGATGCTGTAAATTTTGAATACTTCTTGACGGTTCCTCTCCATCCGACGCGCTGGAGTCTGTATCATCAGATTGGTAAAGAAACTGAGAAGAAGCTTTTCGGATCTGATCACCATTAGAACGATTTGAATATTGGTTAACATTTAATGGGAGGGAACGATACTGTTTCGATCTAGTGAAATTTTGTTTCAGTTCGTCTTTTTGACTCCAGTTTTGATACTTGGGTGTAATACTTGATTTATACTTTTCAGTTTCTTTTGAGTAAACTTCATGTTCGAGGGAAGACGTTATATTAATATCTTCTGAAGAGTTTGTCTTAGACAACGATTTTGGAGTTGAATTGTCATCCAATGAAATATCTTCTGGTCTACAACGATAAATATCATCCTCTCTTTCCTGAACATTACTTCTAGAGTTTGGGTTTGAAAGTATTTTGGAACTGTCATCTAATCTGTGTAAAAGATGTTGTGGTAATAAAGGTGGAGGTGGCAGAGATGAAGGAGTAGAATTATCATTTGTTTTCGAAGAAACCAAATTTTCATTAGAATCTGATGTTGATTTATATTTTGTTTCATTTAAATATTCCTTAGAAATATTTTCACTAGAAGAAAAAGATTTAAATTTTTGTATACGTTCTTTTAACTTATTATTCAATTCATTTGTAAACAAATCCCAAGCTATTTTATCCTTTTCACACTTATTATTAATGCGTAAAGGTTTTTTATCCTGCCCACTTAGTGGTTTTATTTCATTTTTAACGGTTTTGCCCTCATTGTTAAAGTCACCATTTTTATGGTTTTTATCAATTTTATTTACTGTGCTTCCATCATTTTCTTTTTCAATAACAAAACGTTCGTTATGATGGTCACTTGTTGTAACTTCAATAAGATTATCGGAAGACGAGTTTCTTCAATTTTTTCTTCAAATTGTTTTAAAATTTCTCGAAGTCCTAATTTTGTATCTTTAAAAATTTTCTTTAGTGGAAAAAGGTTTTTTGTTATAGGTCTTCGGAATAATCTCTTTTGCGTAGACTCATTGTTTATTTTAAGATTAAGCCTTTTTACTCCTTTTTTATTTATTTTGTAATAGACTTGCACCTTCTCTCATTTTTTCCTGTAGTAAGAATAGCAGCGTTAGAAAACTCTTTATATTTTTAGGAGACAGATTACTGCCATTTATTTCTCTAAACTATTTATATATTTACTCGTTCAATTTTTTTAACGCTTGCCAACAGTTTATATCACATTCATTATCTGATTTGAGATTTGTCCAAAGGTTGGACCAACATTTATAAACAATCTGAGACGTCCCGTGCAACAGATGCCACCTGAAATATTTTGAAGATCAAGAGATAATTTTTTACAGTTTCATTTAAAATTTATAAAATAAGTGATTTTATAAAGAAAAATAAATAATATAGAAAAATAGTTAGAAGAAATAATATTATAGTTACTAATGCTAATAAAAACTAATCTAAATTCCTTTCAAGAAACAAACTCGAGTTGCGGCAATTGAGTCTCTTGAAAAGTAAAGAAAAGTTTGATGTTGGTAGAAATTGAGATTTTGATGATGAGATCGATGATGATGATGATGTGCATGTGATGTTAATTTGTGATGATGTGATGATGCATGATGATGATGATGAAACTAATATGTTAGATTAGAATCTTGAAAAAAAATAGTTATAACTTCAAATTTTACCAAAATTCATAGTTTCTATTACCAAGGGTTGAACATTAAGACTAAACAAAACAGACCGCATACTTGGAAAGAGACAAAATAAGAAAATTTATCGGACATCTACAACGGCATTTAGTAGTATTGGCATTACGTGGAAGCTTAAGACCGTAAATGATATGGTTTAAAAGATGGATCCAAATTATTATAAAAAGATAATGCTGTTATTGGAAAATACTGAAATAAAGATTTTCACTTTAACCTAACAATTTTAATGGAAAAAAAAAAGACTTAAAATTGGTGAAAATATTAGAGTAGAACAAAGAAAAATGTATTTTAAACATACGAGTCCCTGTGAAAAGAAAGATCTATTTAGATTAAAATATTTATCAAGCAGGTGTTTTTTCCCTATATTACAAACTTGGGAATGAGTGTTAAATAAGGAAGTGTCATTGAATGACAACATGAAAGATGAGAACGGTCTTTTAAAATGATTTAAGCAAAGTAATCCACTCCTTGAATAGGGTTTTTCCAGTGATTGGAGGCAAAAGTGTAGAAAAAAAAATATCAATGATATGAAAAAAAATTATAATAGTAACAATAGCTAAAAGAATTACGGGAGGGACTAAATAAATTAAAAAAAAATGAATATGGGGTACAACTTTATATAAAAGTAAATGTTTAGGAGGAATCACATAATTACATACATCTTACATGGTGAAAAAAGTAGTGTCAGAAGAATAGTCGAAGCTATATTGAAGCTTCAGCTTTTGAGTTTGGGATAAATGGCGAAAGGAGTAATATATTTTAAACATATGAAAAGGAATAATCTGAAGAAAAATATTGGTAAAAAAAATCTTATATAAGCAGATAGGTTACATAGAATCCCTTTTAAATAAGTGATAAATGCCTCAACTGGTAGAAATCAAGGAGATCCGCAATAAACGCTACGGCTACAATTGAAGTTGAAACTTTAGCTTTTTTAGGAGATGGAAAGATCGATTTTAATTCTATGTGGAAAGAAATAGCTGGAGACTAATTTATGGTGAAATGTAGAACAAATAGCAGTGTTGATAAATAATATAAACATTGGGAGAGAGCAGGAGACAGTTAAGGTTTGATCTAGTAGGTATGGAGTAATGGAGTCCATTGAGAAAAGGAGAAATTTCAGAGGTTAAAATAGGAAAGTTCTAGAGAACATTTTGCGAATGATCTAACCAAAACGTGAAGTATCACAAAACTAGGCTGGAGGAAGAAGACTGCTGAAGACTAAAGAGGAGAAACGGTTTGATAAAAATAGAGGGAGAGAAGGGATGAGAGAGAGAGGAAGGAGAGGGGAAGAGAAAAGTATATGAGTATTCTTTTAAAGTTTATTTGTTAATTACCCATAGATTTTCAAGATATGTAAATAGGTGAATAAAAGTCCTTGGAGAAACAAACTTCCAAAAATTCAAAAATAATAATCTATAACGACTAAATGGATGAAAAAAAAATCAAATGTTATAATTGTAAATTAACAAAAAAATATGAAAAAAACAAAAAAAAACCTTTTTAACTCTGGAGGCTGAGGATTTTGAGTTATACAAGATATATTGATCCTCTTTGTCCCAATCCTTTTTCTATGGAGTTGAGAAATTGCATACTGTGCATCAAGATGAGAAGGAATGGTCACAATGGCAGCTAAATACCCATCGGACTGAACAAAAACAGACACATGCAGAACCTGTGTGCATATAATAATGAATACCCTAGTTTGAGTTAATTAGGCTGAACAACCACTTTCCTAGACATACCATGACAAGCTCTCTGAACCAGGATAAAAGAATTTTCTTCATTTCCCTAGCATCAATATTTTGATCTAGATTAGTTATCAAAAGTTCCACAGGCATCTGCGATATGGATGAGGTACGTTCCTGAAGCAGTCAAAAAATATTTAACACACAGAAGTAAATTTTAAATCATGCTACATTAGCCAGTGAAAATAATCGACAAAAAATTGCGTTAAACTACAAAATGCGAAAGCCACCTAAAGCAATGTCAAGCAACAATGTGCAATGAATTGAAAACCTTAATACCTGCGACGTATCTACCCCTAACGATAGATTATTGAGAGCCTGCATCGCATCAGCTTGATATTGAAATGAATTGTAAGATTCACTTCTATTATCTACCCACTGTTGAGAATTTTTCTGAAATCTGCAAGCAAGATAATACACAAATAATAAATAAAGCAGGATTTTAAATATTTTTAAAACGTTATTCTCACTGGAAATTACCTCATACGATTACAAGATCTATTGCCATTGCTAACTTGTGATTTGCACCCACTCATCATTTGAATTTGTGCATTTGAATAAGGAGAGTCTGCAAAAACAAAAAAAAGATTTAGATGTGAAAATTAAAGAATGATCACTAATAAATCACTTCAACTCATTCTTACCTTGATAATCATTTTTTTGCATATACATTGGAGGAGTATCTTCTCTACTACTACTCTGTGACGAATTAAATGCAGGCGAAGTAATTGTATAATTATGACCACCGGACATAAAAGTTGGGCTCTGAACACGCCACGTATTGGAGCAGCCATCATTCATATTTGTACTACCTGAGCTGCCACTCGACTTGTTCCATAAACCTTGACTAGAAAAAAACGTTATAATCATTTACTTGAGCAAAAGATAAATTTGT
The DNA here is from genome assembly GCA_015478945.1 of Trachelipus rathkii. Taxonomy (NCBI): domain Eukaryota; kingdom Metazoa; phylum Arthropoda; class Malacostraca; order Isopoda; family Trachelipodidae; genus Trachelipus; species Trachelipus rathkii. The sequence continues at coordinate 22,218 of JABUQX010044975.1, read as the reverse complement.
ATATGTACGAAGAAAATTAAGAAAGGACTCACGTTCCGATATCCATTGGATAATACTCTTTTGGTTCGTAAGGTTCTATAGAATTGGAGTGGTATTCAAAGTCCTGGTTCTCTTTTATAATCCAAGTGTTATGATGATAAGCTGAGAAAAGTCGCATGGATAATCAAAACCTATCAACCCCTCAACACAAGTAATATTGCAATTTATATTAATTATTATATTATTATTATTATAATTATTATTATTATTATTATATTATTATTATTAATTATTATTATTATTATTATTATTATTATTATTATTATTATTATTATTATTATTACTGTTCAATCTGTGTGTGGGTGAGAAAATTTCATCTACGTATTCTCTGCGTGTAGTAAAAGGCGACAAAAAAGAGTGGTAGCTGGGTTGGGATTCAGCTACCACTTATTTATGCACTAGGGATGCTCATGCATACCTCTGAACTGGCAGCTATCGCAGTAAACGACCATTAATTTATTAGCGAAACTGTATGGAACATCTGGAATCATGGAATGTTAGAAGAATAAATAAAAAGGAAAAGAGGGCGAGAGGTGGATGGATGTATTTAGAAGGGGTAAATTTGATGGGTTCGTGACCCAAACAAAGATGAAAGGAAGTGGCGAGAACAGTGGTGTCGGGTGAAATGTGTGTGTGCTAGAGTGCAGAGGAATGAGTGGGCGATAGTAGTAGTTGCGATTCAGATGAGTTATTTGCGGCACAGAGATATGGAGGATTTTGTTTGTGAGAGTTCTAGAATACTAATGGTTAAATTTAAGTTTGTGAAGGATAAGGTATGTGTGGTTGTAGCATGAGGAGGATGTTGAGGAGAAAGATTTTCTAGAAAGATCAGAATAACGCTTTGGATGTCTTGAGTGGGGGCTTCAGAATAATTATGCTGGGTTATTTGAATGATAGAATAGGAATGGTATAACAGGAGTCTGGAGTTGCGGGAAAAAATGGGAATGGTAGCTAGGGAATTGATTTCTGTGAGGAGAGATAGGTGATTAAGTAATATATTCTTTGAACACAGACTATCCACAAGCCTAATAAAGTTGGTGTAGACAGAGATGGTGTCGAAGTGAAGTGTGATTGATTTTGTGTTAAGTATGTGATGGATGCCAAATCAGTGGGGGTATGGGAATATCTGAGCATGTGTTTTATGCAAGATTAATTAAGCTACTGGGGTTGGGGATTGAGAGGAAAGAACTGGGGAGAATTAGAATTAAGATTAAGTGAACAGGATCATAAGGAAAATTATGTAAGCGCACCTTCAAATAAGCTTTTGTAACTAATGAGATAGATGTGAGGAGAGTACGGCGGGAGTATTTTGAAAATTCGAATAACTTTGGCAGTGATGGGTGATTGTGAGTGGGTATGATGGTTAAGAAGAAGTAGGTAATTTGGGGATGAGATAATAGGTAGAATGAAGTTGAAAAATGATAAATAAGAAGGTATAAATGGAATTGCTGGGGAAATTTGCAAGAATGGAGGAGAGATTGTGATTGACTGGATATAGAAGTTGGGTACCAAAGCGTTTTTGGAGGGTGTATTTCTGAAGGACTTGCGGAGAGCAGTAATGGTACCCTTGTACAAGGGTAAGGGTGATAACGGGAAATGCAGAAACTACACTGGAATTTGCTTATTGAGTTTTGTGGGAAGATGTACCCTCTTATTTTGATTGAAAGTACGTCTGGTAACTAAGGGGTTGATTGTTGAGGAACAAGGTGTATTCACAAGTGATAGAGGATGTATGGAAGCAAATGAGAGAAAAAAAAGGAAACTAATCAGATGTCCTTTGGTTTCCCAGAACTGGGGGAAGGATGTGCAAACGTGGGCAAAAATAATTGGTAGCGGGACTCCAACCTAACTGTCACTATTCTTTTAGTAGCCTCTTACGACACGAGGAACATACATTTTGGAAATCCTCTCCCCCATATATATATATATATATATATATATATATATATATACTATAATTAAATAAATAATATATATATATTTATATATATATATATATATATATAATATATATATAAAAAAAAAAAATAATATAGAATATATATGTAATATATATATAAAAACATCTCTCCACATATTATATATATATATATATATATATATATATATATAAATTACTATATATTAACATTAATAAAGGAAAATATTTTAACCTGGGTCTTTTAAATAACTTTTAAATTGTTTCTTATGTGATGGTTTCCCAAAGAGGCAACTCACAATATTTCCAAAGACGTCTTCTCCTTCAATTCGTCTCTTTGCCCTGAAAAAAATAGGTTCAATGGTAATTATGTACAGTGTATAACAAACAGACTGAATATCAGCAAAACTACTTACAGGCAGATCTCAATTTTACATTTTATTACTATATCATTTCTAATCTGTTTCTTCTATAGATATATTTATGACCTACAAGCCTCTATTCAATCATTTCTCCCTCATCCATGTTTAAACAACCAAACGTGTATAATTAGTGACTAATCCTGGCGTCATTAAGCAACATCCTTTCTATTTATTTCATTTATCCAGAGCAAATGCCCTGAAGCTTCAAAACTAAGTCCAGATATTTCCCTAAAACTAATGTCTAACCATGTCAATTTTCAAAAGTTCTTAACTGTATACCCACAAAAGAGCTTAAATTTTAACCCGTCAACCTCCAGATTTAACATTGCGGTTTTAGTTCAACCATGAAAAGCAGTCTAAAGAATTGCACATTTAATTTTACTTTTTCAACCAAAACTTCACTATTCCAGAATTCCGTGAGGATAAAGGATAACAGTTTTTACAATCCCCTGCTCCTCCTCCACCATCTCTGCCTTTAATCCTTCTCATTTAGGAAAATTCCGATCCTGATTAAAAATTAAAAACGTTAACATATTAACTCGAAGATTCACTAAGAAATTATACATTTAACGAACAAACATTTAAGTTCAAAGAAAAAGTCAAATCACACCAATGGGATTTTTGTATAAGAAAAAAAGAAAAACATGCAATCGCTGCACGTTTTGATTTAATCTGTATAATTTACAGGCATACGCAGTCCATTGTGGGCTTAAAATTTGAAACAATTTTATAGATTTCACACATTGATTCTCATTATATATATATATATATATACATATATAATATATATATATTATATAATATATATATATATATATAATAATATATATATATATAAATATATATATATATATAATATATATATATATAATAAATATATATATATATATACTTATATATATATATATATCAGAGGTGGGCACCCCGCTCATTTAGGGTAGTCCGCTAGCGCACCTCCGCACCTTGAGAAAACGTAGTCCGCTAGCGCTCCTCCGCACCTATTCAGACCATCAAATCTTCTCAATCGCAAGTCCGCACGTCTTCCGCTAAAAATGTGCGACTTCGCAAAAGGTTTAATATGTAAATACTACTAGTATTATCCTTATAAAAAATTATTGTAATAAATATTGAAAAATTGAAGTTGAGTATTTACAAAATCTCAAGATTTTCCTCTTGCCTACTCAATGTCTTCTTCAAAAGACAAAAAAATACAATTTCTTCTAAAAAATAGCTGCTCAAAATTAAAAAGCAGTTAAGGCTGACCCCTTTGCCCTCAAAATATCCCCCACCCAATACTAAATATTCGCTCATACACCAGCAAGAACTAGGAGAGGGTATATATGTTCATGAACCAATTCCCCCAACAAAATTCGCACTAGCTGAAAGGAACGACTGTACTTGGTGAGGAGTGGGCCGGTGTAGTTCGCTTCCAGCAGCCATTGCTAACTTTAAGGTCCCTTACCGAAATCTTTTCTGCCCCCCTTCTGAAATATTCTTGACCCACCCCGGTCCACCCATAAAAAATTATATATTCGTCTAAGACTTGCTAGACCATAAAGCCCTCCGACCGCCCGCAGAGTCGATGCTAATGCTGCGTATCAGCCTAGGTACTATACATATAAAATAAATATATATTATATATATATAATAAATATAAATATATATATATATATAACAAATATATATATTACTAATATATAATATATATATTAACATATTTATATATATATAATCAATTCCTGTGTAAAACCCAAATATATAATATATAATATATATATATATATTATTATTATATATTATATATCATATATATATATATATATATATATAGAATATATAGATAATATATATATATAATATATATTATATATAATAGATAATATTATAATATTATATATATACATACATACAAATATAACATACATATATACAGACTAAATAACATATTTATTTTTATTTATTTATTCTATATTATTTTATTATTTATATATTGTATTTACTTTTATTTATTTATTAGGTTTATTAATTATTTATTATACATATACATATCATATATCATATACATATACATAACATATACATATACATATACATATATATATATATATATATATATATATATATATATTATATATATATATATATATATATTATTATATATATATATATTATAAATATATATATATATACCCGAAATTGATGTATAATTTCAAATATATATAAAATGCATAATAGTATAATAAACTCTATAAATAAATGATAAAATTTATATATATATATAATATATATATATATATATATATATATATATATATATATATATATAATAATATATATATATATATATATATTATATATTATATATATTGGGTTATATTATATTATATTAGATAATGCCTAATTAAGTAATAATATAAGTAATTAAAATATAGATGAGGGTAATAGCCATGTAGTCTATAAAATCAATTTAAATCTTATTTATTATAAATGTGCCATTAAAATGAGTTGAGAATTAGGTTTTGGAAGTTAATATTCAAAAGATAATTAAGTATAACAAAATGAATATTTTTGTTTATAAAATTAAAAAAAATTTTGAATGGCTTTGTTAAAAAAAATAACGGCATTAACTGAAGAAGTAACTATTACTTTCATTTTTCAAAAAGGGCGAAACAAAAGAGCGGAAACTTTTTTTGATCCGCACGTGCAAATCCGCTAATTTCCTGACGACTCCGCACCTCCGCTAGTCAGCACCTTTTTCTGGAAGTCCGCTTGTGAGCGTGACTAGCGGACTAAAGACGACGTGCCCACTCTGATTATATATATAATATATATATATATATATATATATTAATATATATATATATATATATATATATATATAGATATACAGATATTTTATCAATACGATATATATATATATATACATATAATATAATAATAATATATATATATATATATGATAATGTAAGTTTGTAGCAACCGAACCTCTATGTCATGAATTTGGGAGTTCTACCTACCGCAGTAGGCTTTGGCAGGAAATTGTGTTCCATGTTTATCTTAACCTATAAGATTAAAGGTTAAAGATTATCAGGCGATAGCGAGCCCGCTTCGGCTCAACGCATTTGGCACACTACATTCACTCAATCTAAATATATAAAATTACTATAATAATTATATAAATAAATATATATAATATATTTATTATATAATATATATATAAATTAATATATTATATAATATAATATATATGTTAATTAATACTTAATATATATAAATATATATATTATCAAGAAGGTAATGCACTTCTACGAACTTAAACATTCACCGTACTCCTTAACCAAAATCTACTCTACTCGGCCTCGACCTTTAACATAACCAGGAACCACATCCCTGACGATCTCTCTGGTAACCCAAATTCTTAACCAAAACCTAGCAGAACTTTCAACTCTCTCATGATCAAACATCTTATATCTAATACATCAAATTCAAATTCTGAAAACTCAGTATTCACACATTTAAAAAAAAAAAACTTACAAGGAAAGCAAACTGGATAAGTACATCAAATAGTTGATTTACCTCTCTCAAAGCAATACAGCTTCCAATAAAATTATTCTATAAGCATGTAAAAAAAATCCATCACACATGGCCACCCAAAAAAATTCAACTTAAAGTTTCAACCAGAAATCGACATAATCATTAAACAAAAAAACTCCCTCAGATAAAGTAGAAAGCCGAATCAACACCAATTTAAATCAAAGTCCATAGCCCCGGAACTAGAAGATAAACAATCTGATCTAATTAAATCTTAAAAAGAAATGTTACAACCTTTATACAACACTAAACTACAAGACTAAACACTACAAAAATATTCGATACAATAAAAAAATCTACAGTCCATACATTCTATCACCAAACCACGAAGACAACCGCAAAAAAACCCACAAAACCCCCCCCCCAAAAAAAAAAAAAAATGCAAATCTTATCCAAAAATATTGCAAATTAAGTTTGGTTTCCTTAACGTATATAAAATTAAACACTTTAAAAGGTAAAAAACAAACCAAGAAAACCCCATACCCCCTTTAAGAAGTTTATTCAACATTATTAAAAATATAAAAAGACCGTAAGCCAAGTAGACGTACCCAACAACAAAATTTATTATGTTAAATACTTCACCTCACAACACATGGACCATATTACCACTTGTTTTGTGACAAAAGGATCATTAAGAATAAAAATGAGAGTAAGAAGTGATTCATTGGACAGGAGGATACAGTTGATTTGCGTAATTGGTTGTATAGTAGCGAAAGTGCGGAATCGACAGTGGAACTGAAGAAAAAGCATCATTAGCCAGGTAGATATCTTGAAAAATATGGCTTTGTCACTTGCGAGACGATAATCGGGAGGAATGGCGCTGTTGGGTGGGGGGGCTGTTGAGTTTAAAGATTGATATTGGCCTACTAGGGATAACCCGCATAAAAACGAAAACCCACCCGCAGAAGGTCTTCGCCCACGGGTAATCTTGTGTTTGGTTTTCATGAACTCACTTTTAAATTAGGTATACACAAGACACAATCACAATATAAACGAAGGATAGGTATAGAGAGTGGGGACCTTCACGTTGTTCTAATTTCATTTGGTGTGCGATTGTTTCGCGCACGCCCACATCCAGTCTCTGGAGCAGAGGAACGACACACACCATATTATATATATAATAATATATATATATAATATAGATCATATCAACTATATACATACTATATACCCTAATCATTACTCATTAATATTATATAATAATAATATATAATTTATTTATATATAATAGATTATATATATATATATATATATGTCACCGAACTCATCCATGTTTTGGGTTTATTACCTACCGCAGTAGTTTCTTGGTTCGGGAAATGAGTTACATTTTCTAAACTAAGTTCCGTACATTAGATGCTCAGATTATCTAGCTGATAGCAAGCCCTGCTCACGCATACCATTTTGAAATTCTGTGACACGTGACGTGGTTTCGAACCAAGGCGACCTTCTTGCTAGAACTAAATGGCAGAGAGGTGATTTTTGTCTGTTATCTATAGCCGTTCTGTTGTAAGCGGTGCCGAGTTTAAAATGGGTGGTATTTATGAGATGAGGTAATTTACTATTCCATAAACTGTATACAAGAAAAATACTACTCACGCAATTTTAGATGGTCCGTTCAGATCCGGACTGAGTTCAAATACTCGCTCTCACAAGAAGAATTAACAATCCTAACGAAGAAATATTAAATATAAAATAATTATATATTAATAAATATATAATTTTCCGTCGGGATAAATTTAAAAATAGATAAATATGAAATAAAAATATATAATAATATAAATAATTACACGCTAAGAGTTTGTAAATTATCATCTTATTATAATGAGCTACTTACTTCCTAATGATTATATAGCTAAAATAAACTCCTGCAGATGCATGAGACAGACACGCTCGTAGCGACAGCCGACCATACGTGAAATACTTATGCAAGTTAGAAAAAAAATGGCAAGGGAAGCAATAATAATTCCAATATATATTAATATATATATATATATATATATATAAAAAATATATATATATATATATATATATATATATATATAATATATATATAATTATATATATATATATATATATAATGTGTGTGTGCGCGCGCGCGCACGTAATAGCGACCCTAGACCTTATTAAAATTTACACCCAGTTCAGATTTATCATTCATATACGAGCTGAAAACGAAAAACGTATAAATGACCCTGAGAAAGCTATCAAGTCGCCCAATGAGACTGATAACTTATGAATTCCCCCAATTTCATATGTAGTAAAAAAATTCAATACAAATGCATGGCACAAAAACATTTGTCTACGAGGGCTCCGCTCCCCTTACCACGAGATAGTGATTTGTGGTAAAATGGTAAAATAAAAAAATATTTCATTAACACACTAAGCCTACAGTATATAGGTATAAAAAGGAACCTTATCAATTATGGAAAAGGATGTCGATTTTTATGCAACAAAATGATTTTTTTTTTAAATTAGGAGAAATTACCCTGAAAAAAATTGCTTAGTCGCAATATTGTAAATGCATTGCACACGAACATTTGTTTAAGTGGAGGTTCCGTCTACTGTACCCCCGACCCGTGAGTGCAGAAATATAAAAATGAAACATGACCACTATAAAACTCCGGGCGGAATTTATTTATATGCAATTTTCGATAACTTTCCTCCAAAGTAGTTATGGTATTTTGAAACCATAACTTTATAGTTTATAGGGTCATTTCTCAGATTTTTATACAATTTCTTTCGTTTCATTTAAAGCATTTTATTTCATCTAAGTCAGAATCAGCGTATAGTCGCGATATAACTGACAAAACCAAAAATATTCTCTTGCACTTCAAACGGATTACAGTTAAATGAAAATTTTAATGCTTCATTTACTTTTCAGGCCATTTATCAAGTTTTATTTACCCTAATTTCTCATACAATTTCGTTTTAAATATCTATAATTCAAATAATCAAACGAGGGTCCATTTAATAAAACCCGAGAACCAAAATTTTCAACATTTAAATGACAAAATTTGGCATATAAGAAAAACCGCTGATCGACTTTAAGTTACCAGTTATCAAATAAAAATCAAATTGTACAAATCATTACGCAGAAAACACAAATTTTCACAGATGCTATAAAATTAACTCATGCAAAGGAAATACTTAACAAGAACACCCCTTAACTACTAAAATTAAAATTGGAGTAAAAAATATCAGTAAAATCTAAAATGTTGTGCGGAAATCCACTAATAATATATAGATATATATTTATATATATATAAGATAGTATAATATATATAATTAATTATATATTATAATTATATATATATATATATATATATATATTATATTATATATATATATATATATAATATATAATATTAGTATATATAATATATAATATTATATATTATGATATATATATATGCTTAATTTACATTTCCCGCAGCCAAAAATAAAAACTAAGTCCAGTCAATATTTTATGGGATTACGCAATGCATTAATATTGTAATATAAGTAGAAAAAAATATGATAAATTAAAAAATCGGATCGTATTAAACAAAAGCTATAGCTCGCATGTAAGTAGTTGTCCAGCGCAAATTTAGAAATGAAGAGGTGATGTTTGATATATGCCAAAACGATGGTCATGGTAGTTTCAGATCATTCAACCTAATATGCAACAAGGAATTTGGAGATTGTTGTGTAAGAAAAACGGTTGTGAGGAAAATTAAAAAAATCCGAGTTTCCGCAAGCTATATCGAGACCTACATAATGAAGTTACCTTTAAATTATATAGATATATATATATATATATATATTATATAATATAATAATATATAATATATATTATAATATATATAATAAATATATTAATATATATAATATATTATATCTTCGGCCACTACTAACAGCTACAGTATAAAGTATTAGAGGTAGTTTACCGCATATTGGATCAGAAAGTTTAGGTAATTTTACGGCACAGGCAACCGAGCCCCCCAAAATAGGATAGTACCCTTTTAGGGGCCGACCGTAGGACGGAGGGGACGTTTCATCCCGGAGGGATGTCGTAGAACCCCCGCGAACAAAGACCAAAGAGCGGGGGTCCGGGAGCCCCCCCCGGAGGGATTATGAATAAGGAAATAAAAAGAAAAATTAACTTCTCCAAATCATAAATAAAAAAAAAACATATTGGCAACCTTAACGCACTATTGCCCTGAAATGAAAGGTTAATGAGAACCTACGCTGCCAGCCCTAAGATAATACTAATACTAAATGCTGGGTAATTTAATAAATATTTGAAAAAAAAAGTTTTTTCTTAATTTCATTGGTGAAATTGCTGCTTGAAAAAGCAAAATGTGTATATTTCCTGTCCTTTAGTTTTTTGTACATGCATATGCTTCGAGGCTGCAATAAAATAATATATATATATTATATTATATATATATATAAAATATAAATAATAATACTATATAAATATATATTATTATATATATATATATATAATAATAAATATATAGTATATACTATATTATATATATTACATTTCGGTTTAGACAGTCTAGTTCAGGTTATGATTAGGTTTTGTTAAATATACACAGCAAACCTGTGTATACTGAACCAAATCTTATAAACCTTTAAAGGCTGGACCCAAACCAAACATTGCAACGATTTTGCGTCGCACCATGGTAGAAAAATATTGAATCTATTATTAGAAAAAAAATCATTTTCCGAACCGGGCAAAAAAAATAATAATCTTTAGGTGTGGGTGGGGGGTTTAAAATTCTGTTTAACCCATAGAGATATTAGATTTTGTTTTATACACAGTACATCGTCTAATAACAAATCATAGAATCTAACTAGTTTCGGGCCTAAAACCATAATATTATATATACAATGAAATTTACGGCAATCAAACATGGTTGGAAAAAATATAAAAAAGATCGAGAAAAAAAACAGAAACGTGCAAGAACTTCCGAATCTCAACAATACCCACCTATATAACTATATATAATATATATATACTATATATTATATATATATAAAGAAATATATATATATATATATATATATATAATATATAACTAAAATAATACTATATATAATTATAATATAATATAATTATATATATTAAATAATAAGTTTATTGCTGGTTTCGACTCTCAGTTATTTTTTTTTTTTAATTATGCTACAACATTTATAGATAATATTCAGTGTTAACGGACATGAATTCAAAATTCGAATATTTTTTACCTATTTTTTCAAATCAAATTTTTGTTAAAATTTTTTATATTTTCAAAAATGAAATATCTGCGAAAAAGCTCTACGACAGCTTACAGAGAGAAAAACCCAGAAGACATATTAATCTGCGTAAAAGCTTATAAAAAAAAAATGTGCTAAAAAAAAAATAAAGAGTAAAAAAAAAAAAAAAAAATAGAGGCCGAGACCACGGGCAGAGGGACACGGTCTCATACCCGTAGGGAGGAGGGATTTCCTACCCTGTTCGGTTGCCCGCGGGAAAGGCGCGAAGAACCCGCTCCCCACGCTTGCTGGTTACCCTTGGTATCCTAGTTAGAAAAAAAAAAAGTAAAACTGACGGAGTTGTAAAAGTACTTTATTATTTTTGAAAAATCAAGGAGATGTAGTTATATCAAAAAAAAAAACAAAAAAAAAAAAAAAAAAAAAATCAAACAAACTGATGGTATTAAAAAAAAAAAATCATAATATAATATATATATAATATATGATAATATTATATATATATAATATATTATATATAGATATATAATATATATATATATAATAATAATATATATATATATATAATATATATATGACCTAACCAAACTTAATGATATTTTGAGTTTGATAGTATTTTTTTTTTAATATATTTCATGTAGGCCTTATCACTCAATTAAGGTGACGACAGATTAAAAAATATGTATATATTTACGTTTTACACTCCGTCAGTTTCAACTTTTTTTTTTTCTCTAACTAAGAATACCAAGGGTAACCGCAAAGGAGCGAGGAGTCGGTCTCTCAGCCCCTTCCGGAACGACAGGGTAAGGACTATGCCCCCCCTCCGGAAGGTCTTCCGGAAGCCCCCCTCTTGGGTGTCCGGGGGTTCCTCCGCCCCTTCCCTACGGTGGAAAACGTCCCCCCCTGTCCCCCCGTCGGCTCGAAACTCTAATTTTTTTTTACACGTGTCTTATTTAAACCTATATCTGATTTCCAAATATGGCAATTTTTTTTTTGTTCTTTAAATCTCTTTACATTTCGTGTTATTCATTTTTTGAATATTTTGATATAAATCTATTTTAGCAGCATTCAATATTCAAACTTTGAATCATCGTACCGTCACCACCATATTAATTCGGATATCAGAAATAGTACAAAAAAAACAAAAAAAAATCAAAACTGATGAGTCTTAAAACATACAAGGGCCGGACCTGTTGTTTTTTACGATCGGTCACTTGATATTTTGTTTTTTTTTCCATATATCTCGAGTACTAAAATATAACCCCATAAACAATCAATTTATTAAGTGTTGACGACATGATCAAAATATAGAGACCTGTTACGTTTACACCCGTCAGTTATTTTATTTTTTATTTTTTTAAAAACTAAAGAAATACCCAAGGTTAAACCGCAAAGATGCGGACGGTTCCTCCCCTCGGCCTTTCCGGGAACGACGGTAGACCTATTTCCGCCCCCCTCGGGGAGGATATCTTACAAGATGTTTTGGCGCTTTTTTATGTTTCGCGGGTTTTTTGACGGGCTCCCCCGCCCCTCCCCTACGGTGTATGGAATCCGAGCCCTCAATATTTTGATGTTTTTTTTTACATTTTGTAATAAGCTTAATTTACAGTAACTTTAATTGTTCTAAGCACTGTACTTTTCGATATTTCATTTTGAACATTTCTTTTATTTATCATAACAATGTGAGTTTAAAAATATAAAACTTAACTGAATCAATGTCCGTCACCCCACTTCTTTAAAAATCATATTAGTAAGCATATACTAGCAATATTTTAAAAAAAAAAAAAAAAAAAAAATCAAAACTGACGAGTCAAAACAACAGAACAGCCCAAGCCCGACCTGTTATTTTACACTCACGTCATTTACGTTGTTACGCTTTTTATCTTGTAACGGTCACACTAGGTATCCATTTTTCAAAGGTTAGTGATGCCCAAATAATATAGCGACCATAACGTTTACGAGCTCCGTCCATTAAAAATTTTTTTTTTTTTTTTTTTTTTTTAACAAAGAAGACCCAAAGGGGAAAACCGCCCAAAAGATGGCAGAACGTCGGGTCCCTTCCGCCTTCCGGGGAACGAAGAGTAGACTTCCCCCCCCTCCGGAGTGGTGTCTCCGGAAACCCCCGCTCTTTGTGGATTGGGGCGCGGCGTTCCGATCCCGCCCCCCCCTCTCTCTGTAGAAAACGTTCCCCCCCCCTCTGTTCCTCCGTCGGGCTCGAGCCCCCTATATTTTCATTTTGTTATTTTTTATTTATTTCCCTTTTACATTTTAGAATAAGCTTTTAGCAGCCTGATTTCAAAAGTAAATGGTTGTTCTTAAGTGTCTACTTTGATAAATTTCAAAATTGTTTTTTTTTTTAAAAAAATTTATGATTACCAGTTATTTAAAATAATTATTTAACAATATTCGAACTTTGAATTCATGTCCAGTCACCACAGAAAAATTTTGGGTTCAAGCAATATTTAAAAACAAAAACAAAAAAAGCAAAATGACGGAAGTTTAAAAATAACCAGGCCCAGCCATATATAATATATAATATATAATATAATATATATAATATAATAAATATATAAATTATATATATATATATATATATATATATATAATTAATATATATAATATAATAAAATCAATTATCACCCAACCTCTCCCCAAGACTGGGGAAAGGTGCCAGCATGCACCGGAAACAGAATAGTAGTAGAAAAATAAGGCAAGTCGAAAAAGCCCAGCCTTACCGACCCCTTATACCTTTTAGTGAGATCGCGCAGTCAAAATCCAGCCTAGAGCTTCACGGGACACACCCGACCCAACTATGTTATCTCGTCAACTGTAGGTTCATCCCTTTGGTCCAGGTTGGACACACCAACTCCCTCTCAAACAGCCCCATTCGACTCCTTATTATCACCTTCTTCTCGCTCTGCCAAACTCGCCTCCTCTCCCTCAGTCATCCGTTACGACTCCATCTACTTTTTCTGCCGTCTCCAGATCACCACTATACGTCGCTTAACGAACCGACTATCATCCATCCTTTTCCACAGTCCAATCATCTCAACTTATTCTCTCAATTACCCCTTCTTCACACCACACAAATTCTCTAATACGTTCATTCCTAATTTTATCAATTCTTCTCCACACCTAACACGCCCCTAATATAATATATATAATATATATTATTATAATATATATATATATATAATATAATATTTATATATATAATATAAATAATTATAATATATATATAGTATATATATATATAATTATATTAATGTAATTGTTACCAGGAGGGTTGTCACCCCGATTTTTATGAAATCACAGGATAACTCGTAAAAATAATATGCAAGACAAGTGAAACGAAAAAAATGTCGCCTCTTTAGGAAAAAAATGTACAGCCTCTCAAATTTGTTCTAAAATCCAGAGGACTTTCCAAAAATTGATCGATATCCAGTTAGGTCTCATTCAGGCCCTCTAAGTCAGTAATAAGTTTGTTAGGTATACACAAAAATCTATGTAGAAGTACAATCTAAATCAGTAAACCTAAACTAGAATTGGCCCGAAAACGAGCCACGAAGGCCCACTAATTTTTATATAAAAAATTATGGAAAATTAAACTTCCAGAGGCTAACTTTTTTCCTAAAGGTATCCGATTTTCGTTCCACAATTTTCATATATTTTTTTTTAGAGTATATTAGTATATTTTCAAAAAAAAAAAAAATTTTGGTTTTTTTTTAATAACAAATCCTATGGTTTTTTACACTTTGATAGGCTGTAAATTTTTCCTAAGGAGTGCGACGATTTTCGTTTACTATTCCTTATATTATATTTTTAGATTTTCTGTGATTTCATAAAAAATCAGAAGACAACCTCTGTAACAATACCTAATATATATTATATATTATATATATATATATTATAAATATAGAAAGATGATATACAGAATATATATACATCTAATATATATAAATGTAGAACTTTAAATAATGAATGTAATAATTTGAAACATTAAACACTACCCTACGTATGTAGTCTTTAACGCCGAGAATAGAGCACGTAAAATTCAACTACCAAAATGCAGAAGAGTGAAGACGAAAATTGTCGCTCTCTTAGGAAAAAAAAAGTTACAGCTTCTTTAAGTGTTTTTTTTATAATAAATCCCATATACCTCTTCAATATAAATTGATCGATTCCAGGTTTAGGTCTTCATTTCAGCGGCCCTCTAAGTCAAGGTTATGAAAGTTTTTTAGGTATACAAGAGAAATCTATGTAAAATTAACAAATCTTATCATTACCTGAACTAGGATGCCCTAACAGCACGAGGCCCACCAATTTTTAAATAAGAAAATGTCCTCATGGAAAAATTGGAAAAACTGTTTTACAATTCCAGCAGTGTTTCATATTTTCGTTTTCACTGTTCTCATTATTAATTTTTTAAGATATCCTGTAATTTTCAAAAAAGTAAAAATTTTGTTTTTTTTAAAAAACCAAATCCTCATGGGTTTTTACAACTTTGAAGGCTTTAACTTTTTTTCCTAAGGAGGCGACGGATTTCCTTTTCAAAAATTCTTATGATTCATTTTTTTGAGTATTCTGGTGAAATTTTCAAAAACCGGGACACCCCCTCGGTACCAATTACCATAAATAATAATTAAATATAATATATATATATATAAGATAATTAGATATATATATATATATAATATAATAATATATATCTATAATATATATAATATATATATATATATATATATTATAATATATAATATCAAAAATATATAGGCACTTTCCCTTTTAAAAGAATGTTACATAAAAATACAATATTTCGAAATAACGGTAGAAAAATCGTCGACCCAGCACTGTGACGTGTTAACTTAAACCCCAATAGAAGAAGAGAAAAAGTTGCCCACATGTTTGCTTTATTACATGTAATTTTTATATGTTAATTTTAGTTTTAATTTTTTTTTTTATCTTATTTATTAAGGCTCGAGCGACGGATGACAGAGGGGGACGAAGTCCCCCCTCTCCCCCGCTGAGGCGAGAACCCTGACTCTGTTGACTCTTGCGCGGATTAATCTTGGGTATTCGCTTAGTTTAAAAAATAAAAAAACTGTATTTTATAATTTGCGCTCGTATATTGCCTTTGAAATAATCGAAAAAAATATCGATACATCGCCGTTCAGGATATATCGGTTAAACATCCTTTTAAAGCGGATCCTATATATTAAAATATATATATATATATATATATTTAATATATATATATATATATAATATAAACTAATATATATAATTGATAATTAATATATATATATATAACTTTCGCTTATAAAAAGATGTAACCGATATATATGAACCCGAGCAGTAATCGATTTTTTCGATTTAATTTCAAGCAAAAGAACGACAAGGTTTCCAATAAGGTTTTTTTGATTCTTTTAAAGGGAAAAGAATAACCCAAATTTAAATCCCAAATGTCAAGATCAGCTCTCGGCCCCAGCGGGGGACCTACAAAACGACGATGAAAAAATCTCATTCGGGCATTCCTAATAAAAAATAAATAAAAAAAATCAATACCTTAATAAATATAAGGTCATCATACTTTTAAAAAGCAACAGTGCAAACCCTTTTCGCTTCTCCCAGTGGGTTACTTAACACCTCACCCAGGAGTAGATTAGACGATTTAGGGGTTCCAGCTGCATATTTCCGAGATGTAACATTATTTAACATCCTTTTAAAGTGAAATTGTTACTGGACTGCGAGCTATAATCTTATAGTATATAATATACCGCTATTATATAATAAATATAGTATATTATTAATTTTACCAAAAATCAGTAAATAACAGAACTAGAATATTAGAATAGTTATAACGAATTGATGCAAATTAATTTATATCTAATATACGCTAAAAATCGAATCATATTCCAACACACAATTAAGTTATCAAAAATTTAACCTAATTAATTTAAAATGAAAAAAATAACCAACCAACACTTTTCAAACCTTAAAAAAAAAAAAGGTTAAATTTCAAAGTTTGAAATAAATTATATTACAGTATTGAATTGAAAATGGTGACTTTATTGTACGCAAAATTTTTTATATCATTTTTTAAGTAAAACTCTATAAAGCAAGCGCGTGGTCAAACCGTACTACAAACACCAAATATAAATACAAAACGAATATAAAATATCAACTAAAATCCTAAAAATTATCTATAAAACAAAACGTAGCAATTTAATATCGAAATCCGTCGCAAACTTTTAAAAAAAAAAATCATTTAAAAACTGAACTTACCAATAAATAAAAGACCGAACGTACAAACTCTATAAAAACTCTAAAATTTATTAAAAGAGCTTTAACTAACTAACGATATTAACCGAGTTTGTTGAGAATAAATCCCCCAACTTCTATAAAATTCCGCATTACGTGGATTATTATTAAGTAGATCTGTTACTTAAACCTATAATAATCTTAACAAGGCAGGATACAGTCCTCCATCTCACAAATTATCAACTTCACAAACACACGTAACTGCGATCTTTTTCAAAAGTCAAAATTATAACTCCAAACAAATTTACAAGTAGTACAAATGCGCTTAAATAAACTATATACGGTAGAGAGACATTATGTATTAATAAGATAATGAGATAATAAGATGATAATAGAGATAGATAGAGAATGATTTATAATTAGATAATAAAAGAGATATATATATATATATATAGGAGAGTAGTAATAGTATATATATATAGTCTCATTAATGATAATATATATATATTATATATATATAATCTTAGTATATAGTATATATAATAGGTAACTATAATTATAGAGATATTATATAATAGATATAGATATATTTCGGATAAGTAATAATAACGTATGAACGTTTTGATGTAAGTTGTTCCAAATTCATGTTGAGATCATGTTAACACTTGTCTCTGAGCTATATCAATGTCTATATATCTTTAACTGTATTAAGTCTACTATTATGTAAGAATACCATAGTAACACATATACCCCTTACCAAAACAGAGAACCTACTTTCAGAGAGGAAGAAGATTTTTAAGAGTATTTGCATGTGATGAACACGTCTCTGTGAAATTGAAAGCACCATCAAGAAGAATGACAGACCGAGAAATTTATGATCGTTGTTGACTACAAAAGAGAGAGACATTACGAGAAGATAATGCAGAGATAGTAAAGATGAAGATATAAGTAGATAGATATATAGAGATAGAGTAGAATATAATATTATGAAGAGAGTATAACAAAAGAGAGATGACAGAAGATAAATAAAAGATAGGAGAGATAATTGAAAGGTAAATTAATAGAGATAAGTAAGTAGAGAGATGATAGATAATAGAGCTGAAGTAATATTAGGAATTGAGAGAGAGATATTAGTATATATATGAAAGATAGATAGAGAGTATATATGATGATAGGTTAATAAGTTACTTTGAAGATATAGAGATATAGAGAGATATATATAGATGAAGATAGGTATAAGGATGAAGAGTATATCCAGAGATGTGGACGAGAGGACAAGTTCCGGACTGCTTTTGAGTGACCGGACGATGAAGTCACGCTCCGAGAAGACGGAGGGAGCATTCGCAGAAGGAAAAGAGAGAGATGCTGACGAGCGAGGGAGGTTGCCGGGGAGAAGGTGGAGGGAATCAGAGAAGTAAGGCAGGATTTGCGAGACAGTGAGGAGAGGGAAGTTCAGAAAAAAAGTTCGAGCAGAGAGCTCTTTTTGATTCGCGGCCTTAGGAGATTGATTGAGAAGAGGCGAACGGAAAAGATAGAAAGCGTGAGAGGGTAGTAACAATAACATAGTTGAAAAGGACGTGAGGAATGTATAACACGTAACCATGGCAATTTGTCTCAAGTCAAAGACATAAAAGCAAAGCAAAGATTATACTACTACTGGTGTTGAATGATAATCTGTATTGGGGAGTAGAAATAACCACTCATTATACTTTGTATGAACGAATCTAAAGGAAAGCGGTAAAATAGAAGATTTGAACTAGAACTAACATCCGGAACTCCCTCGAACCCACAAACCAAAAAAAAATAGTGAATAAGAAGAAGGACCCTCATGGGAACAAGTTCTTTAATGGCGAACCCGGAAAAGCTATTTCGTAGCAGGGGTAAATGATGATAAGATAAAGCAGATGTAATATAGAAATTGATCTCAGGTGTTGAAAATAGAAGGGACTTAAAAATGGAGCTGTAATGTATCGCACTCATCTGAGATTGTATCTGTGTATTACTATCCCAACTTTGATAGAAGAATGAACTATTATATGTATCAGAATCTAGGAAATTCATTTATGTTGCCGCAAATTCCTCCCTCCCCTTTAAATATAAAACCCCTTAAGCCTATCAATAGAAAAAACGATATATATAGGATGATATGATATATTATTATTAGTAGATATTAAGTAATTAAGGTAAAGAATATATATGCGTGAATATATGAACTATATATAATATATTATATCTATATATATATATATTATTTAATATATATATATATATTTATATATATATATATATTAAATAAATAAATAATATTAATAAGTGATATTATAATATATAATATATGTAATATATTATTATATATATAATGTATATATAAATATAAGAATAATAGATCATATAATATATATAAGATCGTATATTAGATAAGTATGATAATATATGAAGGGAGTTGTTATAGATTATAATTTATAGATTATATATATATAATATTAATAGATATAATATTTATATAATATGTAATATATATAATAATAATATTAATAGAGTATAGATAGAAAGAGATATAGTGTTATATATGGATATATTAATTTTGAAATATTATGTTAAAAAAAAAAAAATACTGTATATGTATATATATGTACTCAGGGAAACAGTATAAAGTAATAAATTAAATAAATAAATAAATAAATAAATAAATAAATAAATTAAAGTAAATAAATAAATTAAATAAATCAATAGATATAAATAAATAAAAATTATGATAATAGTTTATGTATATGTAATGTTGATATATATTGTAATGAATATATGTAGTGCTATATATATAAGTATAGTAATAGAGATATATATAGATTAATATATAAATATATTATATATTTAAATATAAATTTAGATATAGATTATATATATTATATTATATATATGATTATAATAATATTATATATATAATTATATTATATATATATTATTAATATTTAATTAATATATTAAATATGATTTAATATATTAATATATATATTAATATATATAGTAATTAAAATATATATGATTATATATATATATTAATTAATTATATATATATAGATATATTAATTATAATATAATATTTGGAGAGGTATTACAAGATAATAATAAAATTTAAGATATTAATATTTATATTTTAATATGAAATATTATATAATTAATATATAGATATAATTATATTTATATATTAAATATTTAATTATAATAATTATATATATTATTAATATATTATTAGTATAAGAGATATATATAAATATAGATATAATATATATTATTATATAGTTAGATATATATAAAATTAATAAGATAATTAGATATAATATATGTATATATATATTTATAATTTATTATATAGGATAACACGTATAGCCTGATACGTAGCATTATGTAGTGATTGCATCATCGAGCCTTGTGCAGGCGTCGATACCCCGGAAGAGTCTACTTCTGATGCGAATGTATTCTTTTAAAAACCTTAATAGTCTTAACAGCTACGAGGACCGAAAAATATTTATACATTTTTGATATTGGTAAGCAAGCAATGTCATCGATGAAACTTAAAAAAAAATTGGTAATACAAGGTTATTCTAATATTTATTGAATAACACCTTTAGTAATAGTTCAAAGAGATATTTCAGAGGGATATAAGCTTCAGGTAAAATGCGTTGTCTCCGTATGCTCTCATCAACGCTCCATGAGGTCCTTAAGTCAGATTTAAAATATTGGGGATGCTGAAGCGAGCGAGTACAAAGTGTTTTTGTTTTAATTTTTTGGCCTCTGACTAACACCGAGAAGCGGTAACTTTTCTCGCGTCAGTAAGTACATCTTCTTGCCCTTAGAGGGTTCTAGAGCATTCTCGGCAGAAGGAGACATGGTATGGGGGTTCGAAGGCACCCTCCCTCCCCTCGGTCAAAGCTCAGGATACTTCCCCACCTCTCCGTAGTTCTGCTGCTGTAGAGCTTAGATATATTAAGATACTCTAGAGAATACCCCGACGCGTGGGAGCCATTATTGTGTGACCGCGCGTAAGGGAGAGCGTCCGCCTTGAAATCTCCTTTAGGTTATAAAAATAGTGAATAGAAAAAAGTCGAGCCTAATACATTTTTTGTAGAAGGAGAGTGGTGAGTGGTGTGTGGTCGTGTTGAGAGAGACATTGAGGGTGAGGAAGACGAGCCAAGTTCTGTGAGGTTTTCGCTCCATATCTCTCCTGGGAGCTATCTCAACTCTTTTGCACTGCCTCATGTTCGTGTACTCAATAAAACCGGAATTCCAACATGTACATAAGTAACAAATAGTGTAAGTGTGAAAAAGGGCTTAAGGATACGGATAGAGCTTATAGGGAGCGTGTAGGAGCTATTCTTAATATTAAGACCGGGTAATGTTGGCTGCGACGGAGATACGCACAGTAGGTTTAATTATTGAGTGAACACGTGATCAGGCGGAGGGTGGAGTCAGGGGACGCTCGGCTTCGAAGGATGGGTTGATGGTCTATAGGTGCGGCGAGGATTAGCGGCTTAGGGAACTACGTTTTCTCAAGGTGCCGGAGGTGCGCTGCAAGACTACCCCGTAAAATGGAGCTAGGAGGTGACCACACTTCTGATCATATTAGAATAAATTTGTATATTATAATACAACATGGAATAGATATATAGATATAGAAATATAGATATATATTTATATAGAGTGAATTAGTAATAATAGAGTAATAAAGATATAGAATAATATTATGAT
>JABUQX010044974.1:2500-41581 GCA_015478945.1 Trachelipus rathkii | reverse complement strand
ATGCATAGATGAGGTAAGTGATAACTGTGATGTGTATGTGAGATGTCAAAAGACCAGTGTGTACACCCCCCCTGTCTGTGTATGTGTGTGGTGTGTATGTGTGTGTGTCGTTGTGAAGATCATTTGGATGTCGTGTGTGTGAACTGGAGATTTATTAAGCATATAATATATAAATACTTTTAAGTACAGCAAATAGCATACTTCGTGATTTTTAAAAATGATATGGATATTGTCCGTTTACGAATTATTTTTATATATTATATAAGCTAAGTTTGGCTGGAAAAAACAACTCAAGCAGTAGGCTGCTGGCTGCTGGGCACCGGCAGAACGCTGATGCGCGCTGGCGGAGCAGGCCTCTCAAAAAGCAGTTCAGTGCAGTAAACGTGTTTAACAAGCGACTGAGTCATCGCTCACTATTTGAGGGGAGACGGGGGAACAGGGGGGGGGTGACCAGACCTCTTAGCTTAAGTACGTTTTTTTTACTAAAGGGAAGAAAATAAATTCGAGTTATCTATTTGACATTTCCAGCCGCGCTCACAACAACCCACACCACGCACCCAACCACACCACACACACCACCACCACACACACACACACACACTAACACTAATACTAATAATATTATAAATATATAAATAAATATATATAATATATTATATAATATTAATATATAATATATATATAATTATAATATATTATATATATATATATTAATAGGTATATATATTTATATATATATATATATATATATAATAATATATATTATTTATATATATATAGATATGGCCAAACATAAAGAAGTTACCGCCTTGAATATCATCGGAAACTAAGATATAGGTACGGAAGGAAAAATGAAATTACGATATATGAATCAGTTATGAATTTTTGTATGGAAACATGAAAAAAAAAAAAATTTATTACTTTATTATTTTGTTGAATTTTTTTTTTATATTCTCCTCAAAACTTCCTAGCTTTCTAGGTACAAGAAAAACTAATAACATATATGGATCAGCGTAAAAAAATTCAGTTTCAGGGGGCCCGATGCCAACGGTGGGAACAGGGGGGACGGTTTTCATACCCCGTAGGGGAAGGGCGGAGGAGGGAGGGGCGAAGGAACCCCGCGACACCCAAATCCCAAGGAGCGGGGGTTCCGGCAGACCCTCCCCCGGAGGGAGGGGAAATAGTCCTACCCCGTTCGATCCGCCCAGGGGCCGAAGAGCCCGCGACTCTTTGAATCATTTTTGCGGTCTTACCCTGGTGATTCCTTTAGTTTAAAAATAAAATAAAAAATTTTCAATTACATATTTCATACCCTGGATTCTTAAATATGTGATTAGTGTTTCTCGTCGTAACCTATCGTACGTTCTCTGGAGAACTAATCAAAAAAAAATTAACACAAAAAATAAAATTTTTTTTTCATTTTCCATCAAAATAATTTCAATACCGCTGATTCCAGTATCCTCGTTATTCATTTCTAATTACCTAGTCTGTAGTTTTCGAGGATATCATGCGGAGTAAGTCTTTTAGTATTACTATATTAAAAGTATTATGATATAGTAAATGATATATTATTATGTATATATATATATATAGGTATAATTATTATTATATTATATATATATATTATATATATATATAATATATCTTATAGGACAGTAGTGATAAAGTGGTTGGACTCCGTTATATTAGGGTTTAGGTTTAACTTTTCGTTAAAGTTTGGTTTAGAGTGTTAGGTTTAGTATACGGTTAGTGTTAAGGTTATTTTAGGTTTAGGTTCGCGTTAGTTCTACACCAAAAACTGAAATGCCAAACCCAAAATTATTACAAATCAACAGATTACTATTAACTCTCATTTATTTTGGCTCGTCTCCTTGGAGTCAACACCCTTATTTATTAAAGAGCCATCTATATAATCTATATTCACTACTATATTACTACGACATACCTATATACTATTCATCATTATATATATATCTATATAATTAATAGTATACCCTATATACATATATATTATATATTAGTTATATATATATATATATTATATATATTAGTTATATTATATATATATATATATATATATATATATATATATATATAATAGATATATATACTGTTACTCTCACTAGTATTTATATATAATAATATATATATGATATATAATATATATTATATATAGAAAGTTATTTAGAAGAGCCACAATCCATACTCCAAACACTACAACAGCGCTACCGGGGTAAAAGGAATATAATATGCTCGGATATATCGGGCAAATTTTACCGAGGAAACTGTTTAAAAAACAAAAAAAAAAAATATAAATCTCAGAAATCTACAAAAGCTACAGGGGAAAGAAATACATTTTTTAAATATAGAAAATGTTGGGTAGAAAATGTAAAAAAAAAAAAAAAAAAAAAAAACAAAGGAATAAACAGCACAATTGCCAGTATTTTTAGGGGGGTGCGTGGAGGACATTGGAGTATATTATGATAATATATATATTATTATATATGATAGTATATTAAATATATATATATATATATTACTTACTATAGTGTATTATATATATTATATATCTATTATATATATACTATATAGTATATATATATTATTTTATATACTAATAAAATATATATATATGTATATATATATATAATATATATATATATTATATATTTGTATAAAGGTTGATTTACACTGGCAATTTAGGGGTCGAAGGCCGACGGGGCAGCACAGGGGGGGACGTTTTTCATTACCCCGCTGAGGGAGGGCGCGGAAGGAACCCGCGAACCACTAAATACAGAAGAGGGCGGAGGTTCCGGCGAACCCTCCCCGGAGGGGAGGGAATTAGTCCTACCCCGAGTTCCCCGGAGGAGGGCCGAGAGGACCCGACTCCTTGCCATCGTGCGCTTCTACCCTTGGGGATGATTTCTTTTATTTGTTAAAAATAGGAAAAGCGAGAAATTTTAATCAGAAAGTCGATTTAACGAGTAACCCAGTATAAGGGTCTCGTAAATAGGTCTTCTAATCATTTATCTATAATTATTAACATAATTTTTTTATTATTTTTATTTTTTTTTTACATTTTCAGTATCAAAATTTTACCAGGATTCCAAAATTTTTTCCTTTTCGCTGTAGCTATTTTTTTCATTTGATTTATTTTTTTTTTTTTTTTTTTTTTTTTTTTTTTTTTTTTTTTTTTTTTTACATTTTCACGACACCCTAAAAATGGAACCAGTTGTGCATTCCAGCAATTGTGTTTCCCTTTTCGTCGGTAGCTAGTTGTAGTTTTATTAGAGATATGGATTGTGCTATTTCTAGAGATTGACCATACTTTATATAATATATATATATATATGTTATATAATATACATATATATATATAATATATTATATATAAAAATGAATATATATACTATTAATATATATACTTATATATATAATACAAAATATATATATATAAATATATATATATATATATATATATTATAATATATATATATGACTTGTATGTTTTACGACTCCGTCAGTTTTGATATTTTTTTTTTTTTTAATATATTTCTAGTTATACGATCCTAACAATACAGACATAGGTGGTGGGACGACGATGATTGCAAAATATATAGGGACCTGTTAGCGTTAGCGGACTCCGTCAGTTTTAATCTTGTTGGGTTTTGTTTTAACTAAGTAATACCCAAGGTGTAGCTTCGCAAAGGATGACAGAGGAGTGCGGAGTCTCTCGCCTTCGGGAGTGACAGGTGTATGGACGATATTCCCCCTTCCGGGGAGGGTTTCCGGAACCCCCGCCGCTCTTTGGTATTTGGGTTTGTGCGGGGTGTGCTCTCTGCCACCTCCCCATACGGGTATGGAAAACAGGTCCCCGACCCGTTCCTTCCCCCGTTGGCTCGAGCCATAAGTTTTTTTTCACATTTTTTGTAATAGCTCTTATATGATAGATTCTAAATTAGTGTAATTGGATTTTATCTGTAAGTGTCGACATATTTTCGAAGATATTACATTTTTGATTTTTTTTATATACTATGAATAAATGTGATTTTTAAAAAAAAATATTTAAAAATCATTTCTTGTAGTTGATTTCAGTCTCGAGCTACGCACATGGAGTGTGTAGTTTCAGTACTAGCAATAATGAGAGTTAAAATTAAAAAATCAAAACTGACGGAAGTAGTAAAAACATACAAGGGCATATATATATATATATATTAATATATATATATATATATATATATATATATATATATATATATATATATAATATATATATATATATTATATATATATTATTATATATATATATGATATATATATTATATATGATATATGACATTATAAGAAGGTCTGCACTCCGTTAATAGGATCAGGGTAGGGTTAGGTTTTAGTTCAGGCTTAGTTACCTAGGTATAGGCTTAGTATAGGTCCTTAGCTTGGTGAAAGACTTTAGATTAGGTTAATCTAACCTATTAGTTAATTATTCTACCCTTACAAATCTTTAATGAAATTACTTTACATTTTTTAATGATTTTCGTTCCTGGAGTCAGACCTCTTAAAATGCCTATTAATATTATATATATATAATATTAATATATATATATATAAGATATATATATAATATATATATATTATATATATTAGTATATTATATATATATATATATTATATTAATAATATATATTAATATATATAGATTTGTGATCAGGCATAGACTTAGTCTATGCGATAACTTTGGAGTCAAAGTTTCTTGCGATAATAATAATTAGTATTATATATATATAATATAATAAATATATATATATATAATATATTATATAGTATATA
Organism: Trachelipus rathkii; assembly: GCA_015478945.1. Taxonomy (NCBI): domain Eukaryota; kingdom Metazoa; phylum Arthropoda; class Malacostraca; order Isopoda; family Trachelipodidae; genus Trachelipus; species Trachelipus rathkii. Next base: position 36,754 of record JABUQX010044974.1, on the reverse strand, counting down.
AATATATATATATATTATATATATATATAATTACTATATATATATATATAATAACACTTATATATTTTATATTTATATACTATTAGCAGTTGGTGTCGTATCTCAGGTAAATTATATTTTTCGAAAGAAGGAAACGGGGCAGCCAACAAAAAATGTTCTTTATATATGTAGTTCATATATTTTTTAAATGATTTATTTTATATAATTTATAATATATATATATATAATATACGTTATATATATATATATTAATATATATATATATATATATATATATATAATATATATATATATATAAAATATATTATAATATATATAATAAATATATAATATATAATATATAATATATAAATGTAGTATAATATATATATATAAAGTAATATATAATAATAATATAGATAATATTAATTATATTAATATATATATATATATATGATATAATAATTATATATTAATATAGTATATATATATAAATTATATATATCGCATATATATATATGAATATATATATTATATATATAAAGTGAAGGACAAATATTAAATTTCCTAAAAAATGGGAAGAAATTTATAGATGAATTTTTAATCTTGTGTAGTAGCTAAATTGTATAAAATTTTAAATTGCCTGACAGTGAGAGTGAGGCGAAAGTCTAGATAACAATCTTCAATTTCTATATTTTCAATTATTTCGATGTAATCGTAAGAGGAGGGCATGAGTCCAATTAAGCTCTTTCATCATCCAATATATTTTCTCAAGATAGGTTTGTCAGAAGTCTTTTAATGGTTGAGAGCTTCTTTTACTAAAGCATTAACACGACCGGTAAAATGCCAGTATTATGCAACAAGATGTAAATATTTGGAATTGTATGACTGACAAACAAGAAAGTCCATTCTATCAGTTTTTGGCGACCTGTGCTGGGACTGCCATTTCCAATTCCATCAACATCCCCATTCGCTGTTTTACTAAATCTCTCATTTGAGCTGTCAAGATTTCCCTTGTAAAAAGATATTACAGCAATCTTTTATCTTCTATTATTGCCCTGCACCGTTCCGGTTTATGACAAACTTAGCAAGGAGAATTTAAAAACGCTCTCTCTAAATGTGATATCTAGAATATCCAAAATTGATATAAAAATGAGTGTGCGGATAAGTAAGTCTGTGCGGTCGGAAGTCAGAAGTGTGGGGTCATGTATTATTTGGAATTTGTTTAATTCTGTGGCAACAGTCAATTTCAATACTCGAGTTCAGATTCAGCTGCGCTCACACAGTCTGCAAAATCAGCTGAAATTCTAATTGTTGCATTTGTACTCTAATGGATATTCAGTTTTACGTTTCAAGACTAATGGACTTGACGCAGCATTGGTTGCCTTGAAGCGACGCAATTATATTAAACAATTAATGTTAACTCTACGACTAGTATATTATTAACGGATAGGATACCTAAAAATTTTTAGTGTTTAGATAAAAATTTTCGGGGGGGGCCATGGCCCCCTTTGCCCCCCCTGGATACGCCATGTATTATATTAAATATATATATAACTTATTTTATATTGTACATATATTTATTTTTTATATGTACAATATATTGTAAAAAATATATAGTCACAATATATTATATACTATATATATATATACATTATATATAGTATATTTCAGGCTTATTTTTCTTTAATTTTGTTCTTGAGGCTCGTCTAGGTTAGGTAGCTTATAGTTCAATTTATGGTTAGGTTACACTACCGAACTAACCAACTTAACCTAAATACGTACCTAACCTGAACCTACGCCTAACCTCTTTTTTTTTAAAAAAAAATTAATTTCTATTTAAGTACAAGTTTTTTATATATTTTCTGTTTTTTTTAGCTCACGACTCCTCTCGCCTTTCCTGTATACATGTAAGCTAACATTAGTAAACATTCTTGCTTCTAACATAAATAATAAATTAATGTTGGAAATCTCATAATTTTAAATTCGGCTACTACAAACTTACTTTAAAATTACTATATATATATATATATTATATATAAATTTAGATATTATATAGATATAATATATAGATATATTATATATATATGATAATATATATATATATAATTATATATATATATATATATATATATATTATATATATATTTATATATTATATATAATATATATTATTATATATAATATATAATATATATATTATATAATATATATTGATATATATAATATACTGTGTTATAAAAATACTCTGAATACTCTAATTGTATTTATTTCTTTATTAAAAAATCTGTTATTTGGAAATTACATTGAATTATTTATTATATATAGATGAAAATATACTTTTCAATTTCATCAGGGCTTGAAACCCTCTGATAAAATACGAATTTGGAATAGATGAAAAAATCGGACTGCAAGAAATAAAAAAATAAATAAAAATTATAATTTTGTTGGAATTTTTTTAATAAAATAAATCACGTTAAAAAAATCAGTTGATACTAAAATCATTTTGTTTTTTTTATGCTCAACCCTGCATATATACTATATATATATAATTATAACTTATAATATATATATATCTAATATATGTGAGAGATATATATTATATATTTATATATATTATAATATATATTTATAATCTAATATAAGATATATATATAATATATAACGTATAATTTTAAGTTATATATATATATGTAATTATATAATATTATATATATATATGATCATTATATTTTATAAGGCCCCCCTAATATATTAATATATCATGGTCCAAAGTTTATGTTTAGAGAGCAAGCGTGTTGTGGTAACTAGAGAATACAAAATGCTACAACTAAAACAAATTAGACATTTTTTATCAAGGAAAGAGTTCATTAAATGTAATAAAACATAATAAGAAAAGGCTTAGTAGTAACCAGTACGCTAAGGAGTGGGAACGTACATGAATTGCGCACATGGAAATTAAGTACCATGTGATGTAACGCGCCGACGTATTTAATTGATGCTACGCTCGGCCGCTTCGCAGCGCGATACACGTGATCGAGATTATATGTATGTACGTATGGTTGTGTGTATATATCGCTTATATTATATATATATATAGTTTAATTTAATTTAATAATAAGCCTTTAGATAATTATATATAAATATATATATATATATTATAATATAATTTAATATATACTATATATTATATTAATATATATATATTCCTCCTTCCCCCCTTTTACCCCACCCCTTATGTATATATTTACTATGTGTCCTTTGTTTATATTTACAACCGAGTGTAAGTTGATGACGCACAGTCCAGTTATCAACGTTAGACGAGATGTTCTCAATACACATCAAGTTGCATACACACCTTACACACACGATACACACACACACACCCGTTACCCCTCCCCCCTTTTCTCTACATCCCACACACCAGCCAGCTATCGCATAATCTCTTCCAGTTGCCATGGACTAACATTTGTTACCTTCACCCCCCTTTGCTCATTCGCTGCTTTGCCAGTGACTACATCATGCCACCTACTCCGTTTTTTCTCTCTCGCGCATCACACAACTACACCTGCTTTCGCGCGGCGCACGCCTGATCCGGCTTCTGGTTACTCCGACAGCTTCGCACCGGATCCGCTTTCCGCCCTCACCGCTCCGGGATCCTACCACACGGCGTTCGCGTCCGTGATTTGCCATATTCGTTCCTGCCCGCCACTCGCTTCGCATCGTCTAGTAGTCGCCGGTCTTGAGGAAAGGAGAGTTTCTCCTTCCTCCCCCACTCTCTTAGCCCCATTTCGTGAGGTATTATAAAAATTCGGAGCGAGAGGGAAACTGCGTATTGATCTCGTCCTCCAGTTCCCTTCAGCTCAGGCGTGGTCAACAGACTGAGCTTTAACCCGCTTTTCGCTTTGAAGGCCTTATTCAGGACTCTTAACCAAATTCTAAAATATTTTATACGGATCAATAGGAGCTCAATTGGCTTGATTTTTATCATTAAAAATCACGAAAAGAGCAGAGGGAAGAGAGCATTACTGATATACTATAATATATTGATAATATATGATATATACTTATATATATTATATAATATATTATATATAATTAATATATATTATATATAATGATATATATAATATATATAATAAATATTTATTATTATATACTTTAATATAATAGTAACAGAGCTATAATCTGGAAGTCTCCCTAACGGAATTAAATGATATGGCGAAGAACTCACAGCGAGGGGTTTAGACCACTAATTGAATTATAATATATATTAGTATATATAATATATATATATTATATATATTAATTATATATATAGATATTATATATAATATATATATATATAATATATTAATATTATTAAGTATATAATATAATATATATTATTTATATAAATATATTAATTCATACTCTGAAAATTAAAACTAAAATTTTAGAAGAAGCGACTTTTCAAAAGTTAAATTAATTTTTAATAAATAAATTACCAGGACCGGATGACTTTTATATCTGAAAGACATATTACTTGAAGTAAAACTTTTAAAGCTTTTCAATGTCTTTACAAACGATTTTATTATCTTAAATTTTAACAAAAAAGGTGATTATGGTAATTGTAATTACATCCAGTAAACATATGATTACTGTAAGTGATTTATCTTCGATAGTATCCACATTTCCAAGTTATTTATAAAAATAGAGCAAGAGAATGTGTGAGATATGGTGTATATGATATTTTTCGATGCAAAAATATAATTAAGTTACTCAAATTTGATAGTAGTGAATCTGTATGAATCTTGATTATCCTCAATAAATGAAGCTGATTTATTGTACTTTATCTTCTGTATTGGTAATTTCGAGTCTGTATATAAAGTCCTGAATTAGGAACCAAAGAGTGGAACCATAGATTTAAGCCCAAGATCTGAACTGAACTTCAGATTTTACTTTAGATTGAAGTCCCAGGTTTGAGCCCGAGATTGGAACCCAAAATTTTAACCTGAGTATAAAAAACATCATTACACTCGAATTATCTTACTCTAAAATAATGATAAATATATAAAAAATAAATGATAAATAAATAAAAAAATAAATAAAAATCCATAGCTGGTAAAATTGTTATAGTAGATTTACCCTTATTGGAGTAATTCTCTGGAAAGGGATCCGGCAATTGATTACAGATTGATAGTGGTCTTCTGATATTGTTCAATCTTGTTGGTCTTGTCAGGTCAGGAATAATAATCTTGATTTGTTTTTACGGTGTGGTTGATAATATAACTAAATTCAACTGCTCACAAGATCATTTATAAACTTATCTGAAAATCTTATTATTTGCCTAAAAAATGCCATAATTAATGTAGGACGGAATTTACATATTAATTAAATCATTTATTTATACTGGTCATGGTTCCGGCATCGACACCACAGTTATATCGGTCTCAAAGAAGAGCACTCAACTAGGTTGCTACAGCTTGACAGCCAAACAAACACCCAAAACATTACAAACCCCTAGGAGGCTCCTAAGGTTCCTTTTGCAACCTAGTTCACTGATATTAAGACAAAACTCTTTCATGTTGACTCTTAATACTTGCTTCATGAGAGGATTCGGTGCTCGTAGTATTGTATTATTCTAATGTAAGTTGAAGATAAACAATTATGTGCTAAAATATCCTTGCGGCATTATTTCCCATTCTCATTCTTTACTTTTGTTTTCTTCATATTTTCTGGGAGCTTATTTTTTTGGGATATTCGGAAGGGGATGGGACTTTGATACGTTTTAGATACGAAAAAGAATATGCAAAAAAATATTGATGAAATGCAGTTCGCTATTATACTAAATCCGGTTTTAGATTCTACTATATCTTAATAAGGCAATAAAATAGAGCAGTATATTTAGAAGAATCAGTTTTATAATTTTGCTAAGTACTGTTGCTTATATCATTATTTTTTTAATGAATTTTATTCATATAAATTATTACTAAATATTATATATTAATTAAAAAAGTGGTTCTTACAGATTGTCAGCTATTAATTTCGTACATAAATAGATCCTTGATAGATTGACCATGCGGGTTTAAAGTATTATTCAGATTTCGCTGTGCGTGTGAGGACCATTAGGTGTATTTATCACACTCCTGTCAAAAAAGTGACTATAATTTTGTTTTTTGGATTAAAAAGGTTGAGTGGTTTTTTAGAATATAATTTGGTGAAACGTTTTTAGTCGTAAGTGATGTTGGAAAAGAATATATTATTGAAACTGATTCGGTCAAGGGATCTGCATCGTAATTGTTTTTGTATCGTTAAATTTTTACATCACATTTATGGCCAGTAGCTAAAAGTTATTTGTATGTCCTCTTTAGTATTGTTATACTTGCGATACTGATTACACCGTTCACGAGAAGCTCTTACGAACTTCACTCATTTCGGAATCCCTATCCCGTTAGTGGCTCACTGTCTGTAAATTTCAGAAATGTATCCAATTTTGGAAAACACTTAAAGAATTATCCAAAGTGTGGGGGCGTAGTTTTAGTGAGGGGGGGGATGTCAGGGACCCAACTCCGAATACTGGATACTACGTCTCATGTCTCATATCGCCGGCCTGCCTTTTCGTATATAAACAACTCTAAATAATCACCTTGAGACGGATATTCCGATGATCGAAATTCCACTGCGACTCTTGGAGATACAAATTTAAGTAGGTTAATGACTATCCCTTTCTTTTACTTTGTCTTTCTTGGTTTGTCTTATTTACGTTTTGTTTCTTGAGTGGAGTTTATATTTATGATAAAGTTACTTCAAGCGATACCCCTCATCGTTTCAATACATTTCTGTTTCAATATATGGATAAAGAATATAATCTAATAGTGGTTAATTACTAACTATATATCTAATCTGATTTCAAAGCCTTGTTGTTTAGTATTGTAGTATAGGCTCCTAGAATATTTCCAGATGATTAATGGATAACTTATGTTTATTTATATATGATGAATGATTATTATACTATGATGATTGAGAAAATTAACTTGTGTTCCAATCCCACGTTAAAGTTGTTCTATAACTGGACCCGATTACCATCTATCTGCCCGTCCCAATCCGTCCTCGGTGTGCACACTTTACCGACGACATTCCTCGTCTACCAGCTCTAACAATGAGTCCTCAGCGTTTAGGATACCTAATTAATATTTAACATTCCTATAATGCATGCGGGCTAAATTTGTATATATATAATGCTTAACGCTTTTAAGACTACTATAAGATTTATTCCATAAAAATGCATTTCCAATATATCGATCCAGTGCTCTTCCGCGCTGTAATCTTCAATTCCATGCAAATCCGCAGTTCCCCTTTTTACTGAAACTTAGAACCTATCCCCGGTTCACGGTCTTACACGCCTAGGGTATGTCTTATTCCTAAACATAGAAGATGAAAGATTCCTGATATATGTAGTTGATGATTAATGTTATCTTTTCGGTTGAACCTTTTAATACACATATATCTTGAGCCTAAAAGAACTTCTAAACTTTGTTATTATGAAGATTGTTTTCCCAGAGGTGTCCTATTTTCTTGTGCAGAAATGTGCTATTCCTCTAATAAATATTTGTGGAGGAGAGTCTTCATTTTCTTGCAGAAACTTTGGATTTAAAAAGTTCATGTTGTGACGAGATCTTCTAATTGTCTTCGTAGGGCAGAAAGAAATTTCTGTATTCTTGTGGACGAAAAGTTTCTTATATTGATTTAATGTGATCTTTTTGATAAGCTTTCTTCTTTATGGTGGATAAAAGCTTTTTCACCATAATTCTATAGCTTGGGAATTTAGGTACCCAAAATGACAGTTTGGAACCTTTTCCCGCAGATTTAATTCCCATAACTTCCCATTCTCATGTGGCTGTCCATCAGTAACAATATTTGTAAACGAGGAAAAAGTTAGTAAGTAAAGACTTCAAAGCGCCCTGAACTTTTTATAAAACGAGCAACATATATTTATTTACGTGGCTATATCGCAATACTTACTTTGACGCTTCCGACTGTGTTTATGACATTATTTACTTAGATTATTGTATTGTCTTGTATTAAAATATTAATCCTTCTTAAAATTTCCTTCATATCAGCCTATATTTAGTTTTTAACTATGATGTTACATTTTCTTTAATATTTTTACATAATACATACCTGCAGATTTACATTTAAAGAGGGTGCTAGTATATGCTTACATTTTGCACTAGTTGATCTACTGATTGAATTTTAGTAACGTGTTAAAGGTTTATCCCAATGAATTCATTGAGTTTAGTAAATCGCACTAAGATGTTCGCAAAAGATTATGATATACTTATTATATCAATTTTGATTAAACAAATACAGCAGTTGTTTCACATTAAAACTCACCTTCCTAACGCCAGATCAATATAGATTCTCTAGTAGTGCCCCATAACGGCCCATCGAGAAACGTTTATATGTTTGCGCATGGTAGCGGTTCACCATCACACGAAATGTCTAACCACATTACGAAGATGACGCAGTGCCGGATGACATTGATTGAGAGTCTCTATATGGTCCCAGAGACATCTACCCCTTTAAGAGCGTAAGCTCTTAACGAGACAGTTAAGAAGAGACAGATCCTCAGCCTGTTCAGAACATGAACACTGGAATATCAGGAGAGTATGACCATCTTGCTGCTGCTTCTCTTAGTCTAGGTTAGGAATAAGCTATTATTAGTACCTGACTTTACAAAATTCTTCATTAGTTAGTTTCATTGCTTAGTTTATAATAGAGTATATATAGGTAACAATACACCTTTACTGATCTCAAACGCACATTTTACACACACATTTTTGTGTTACTAAATCTTAGTTATAAATATGCTTCATAATTAATATATATATATATATATATATATGCGATAATATAGTATATATATATATATACTAATATATATATATAATATAATATATAAGTATATCTGGAAGGGTTTAGACGATATCATAAGCTAAGGGTCCGATATTTCTAGACCATTCTAAATATTGGTGAAATCCTGGACTTTTTTACTCTCCCTTACTAGCCTCATTAAATGCGCCTGAACAGACTGATGCTAATTTTTGTCGTCCGAGCGAATTGCATTTTATTGACGCTAGATTTGTGACTCTTGTGTTCACACTTTTCTGTCTCACTGGGAATTTTCTGTAATCCGACATGGTTATTTACCGTATACAAATTTAAACAGTTCGAGACAAATAGTCTATTATAGTCCTTTGTTTTCCCTTTGAATATTTAATTATAAAATCCTTGCTCGATACTGCGTTATAAGGACACTTGCAGAATACCAACAAGGACATAACCCTTCCTTAAATTAAAGAATAAAATTATATCAAAAAATGGCCACAAACACGAATCAGCGGCATATGTTGCTTCCCAGTACGTGTCATGACTGGTATGTTTATCGCGTGAGAGAACGAGGGATAAGCTATTGCAACGACCCCATGACGTCTAAGCCCATTAAAATCGATTATTAAATCCCTCTAAAAGCTCCTAATTTATTCAGAGCAGCTCATCGCGCATAATGAATATGCATATCATTGTATACTACTCATTACAATCTCAGAGCTGTACTGATTCATTGACACGAAAGTGCCGAGTATCAATTAAAAAATATAAAGAATAGATACATTCTTTTAATCAATCTACGATAAGACTTAACAGGGATTAGACCAAATCAGTTATGTCTGAATATCCTAACTTCATTAATTGGAAAGGGAATAAATTCTATTCCGCTAACATCAACGTAGCTCGTCCTACCTATAAGTCGGAGCAAGAGTAAATATTTTATAAATAGGAATTTCAGTCAATCCAATGTTAAGCTCAAAATCACTTTGGTCTATGACAGGGTCTTATTGATCAAGATGCCACGAGATAAAACGTTGATCATTACGACAGAGCATAGTGCTATATGTAACCAAGGTGTGGATAGTCTAAAAATGGAATGCTACATACCTCACGTATTGTGTTAGCAACAAGTAAGCTCATAAAAAGTTGAATGCAGAGTTACGTCGATCCATTTTTTTCCCTCAGATGTAGTCGTATAGTTCTAGATATGGAATTGCTTTGTGCAGAAAAACGCATCCATAGGCGTAAAATGTTTACTAATATGTTTCAGTACAAAGACGAGGTAAATGATTACGAATACATTACTCTAGCAATAAGTAATAGTCGTCCCGTTCACTGCTCCTTGTCTTCTAGTAAATTTGTGACAATCTTAGTGAAAGTTGTGTCATGTGCAATTTGCAAAATGTTAAATGTTATGAGGTTTGATGTTACACGTTTGAAAAATCTAATTACCAGAACAATTGGTTTGACCGTAAAAACATCCCATTGGTAAGATACGAAACAGTGGAGCGAAACTAAGCAATTTACACACATGGAGAAAAATGACTCCGTTAATAATTATTCAATCTAACGCCCCAGAAGTGGAAAACTTGGAAAATATATTAAATGAATTAATCAGTTCCTAATATTTCCAGATTATAAACGATTTACATCAGTGAGTACTGAAGTTTGTGATTAGTACTTGTGGAGCCAATTCATCATAGTGTGCAAGTATACAAAGATGAATCTATTATAGTCTATGGGAAGGTCAGTTTGTTTTAAATGCTGCGTGATCCTTGTTAGTAACAAGCAAAAGGAATTGACTATACTAGTAATGAAGACCCAGTCTTTGTCACAACTGCTTACACCGAATTCTATAATGTTTTCATAAGTATGAAGACATAGTCGATGATGATGTAAATGTGCATGCCTTTATAGATGAAAAATCATACTGATACAATATAGGTCAAAGTCTTCGTCTTTCCAACCTGTTGAGAATACTTTAGAATATAAATTTCCTCTATTCCACTTTGCATAAAGTCTGAAAATCCAGTTTGAAACAAGTCGAGTAATAAACCTTGGTACCAGTTGAGCGATAAACCCTATTCTCAATTCAGCCTCCAGTACCGTAACTTGAACATAAGACCTTGCGTTGTGTAGTACCAAGTTAATTCGATAATAAGGAGAACTGGTTCTTTGATAGATCCCTTAGCTGTTCTAATCAAATAGGTCATAAGATTATATAGTTCGTTTGTTGACAGCGGAACTGGAATAGCGCATAAGTAAAAGAATTTGTTTTTAAAAGTATCTAACACCGTAAATTTTTCCGTCGACTTGACTTAGGAATTACCAAGAAATCAAAGATGATACATCGTAATTTCAGTACAATAAGTTGATAATTATATAAAAAATGAAATTATTTTTCCCTAAAACTAAGTTTTTGTCACCAAAAACACAATTAGGTTTTTGTTTTCATTACCTTCCGACAATTCCCTAACTGAATTAATTGGTTTAGGAGCTAGTTGCCTTGAGAGAAATGGGTTGATGCCTTATATGATCTACTATGAAGATATAAGTTAATGTTCAGAATTAGGTTCTAAATTAGAACCCGAATATCAGTTAACCAAGACCCTTCAAGCCTCCCCATATTCTCGATCATTGGGACTTTAATTCCTTTCATTGGCATACACTCACACGTAAGTCATCTTAATATTGAGAGGAATTCAAGGTGATTAATGATATCTTTGTAATTGAAATAAACAATTATGCTGTAAAATTATCTTTGGCAAGCATTTTCTTATCAATATCTTTTTCTTTTTCTCTTACTATCTTAACGGTTTTTTTTATGGGAATCCTGAGTCGCTTGAGAACGAATCCTTAAAATCAAAAATATCAAAAAAATATGAAATGGCATTGTAATTATATGGTTAGTTTTATCATATCTTAAATAGGATTAAAAAATCAGATAATTATCTTGCAGATAATAAATTGCTCTAGTTCTCTAATAGCCTACTTGTAATATGCCCCATGAGATATTCAATATTTTTTATGAATTTAAATTTTATAAAATTTGATTTTGCTGACTAGTATATTTTAAATTCTTTAACTGTAATTCTTATGTAACATAAGCTATGCCTTAATCATGCGGGATTCACGTTTTTCAGAATTCGTATCGTGAGTGATGACCTCAGATGTTCATTCGATGCCACCACCTCCACAGTCACAAAACGATAATCTACTATAATTTATTTTTTTGATTAAAAGTTGAGTGTTTGTTTTTTCAGTGTATAAGCACTTGTATGAGTTGAAGATGAAGTATGAAAAAAATCAATATTTGAAAACTGTCCGTCAAGGAATCTGCATCGTTAAATCATGGTTTTGTGATTGAATTTTTACTAACCGACATTCCCATGGCAGTACAAAAGTAATTGATGTCCCTCTTTAGGGTGTCCATACTGGATACTGGCATAATTTTCAACATGTTCGAAAACTCTTCACAGATCCTCTCACTAATTTCTGAAAATTTTCCTTTCTCGAAAATGTTGCTCAAAAATCTTCCTGTTCCAATTTTGATTGCAAACACCACTTAAAAAAATCCCAGGTAGGGAGCTGAGTTTAGCGCTTCTAGTGAGAGCCGCGGGAGGGAGTAAGGGAGGTTGAATATCCCCTTCTTTTCTTTTCTTTTTGTATTGTTTTTAGTGTTATCAAAATAAAGTTATATTTGTAATATTATTCAAGTCATTACACTCCAATCGTTCTGGGTACCATCCTTCACTTAAAGAATATAAACATAGATTTTATTACTAATATATTAATCATATATTCCAGCCTTAGTTTCTTGTAATGTTATAGCTCCAATACTTCAATGATTAATTATAAACTTATGTATTTATTTATAATATGATGAATGATTATATGAATATGATTGATTGATAAAATAGGATTGTGTTCCAATCCACGATACTGTATTATATGACCACCGAATTACAATCCTATTGACGGTCCATGGCTTCTGTTGTTTACCCGAACTGATCCTGTATAATTATACAGGTTCCTCAGCGTTAAGTGATTAAACCTAATTAAATTTTAAGTTCCTAATAAATGCATTTCTGGTAATGCTTTATAATATATATAACCAGCTTAAACGCTTTTTAAAATACTTAAGATATATATCAAAATCGCAATTTCCCATATTCCAGTTGCCCAGCGCTGTATTTCATCCCAGTCACCTGTTGTGTGTGTGGTGTGGCGAGTGTGCCGCTTTTTTACTTTAAATAGAACACCTCCCAGATACGGCTTACCAGACCCAGGGTATTGTTCATTTAATGGAAGATGACAATTAATATTAGTTGTTATATATTGAGAAAATAACTTATCTTAAGCAGTAACAAATAATAGTGAAAACTTGTGTTGCAGTGTAACCCTTGCTTTTTGGAATGATGGTCTTTTCTTGCCAGAAATTCTATTCTCTAATCATATTTTTCTCGGCTGGATTTCTATTTCTTGCCAGAAATTCTATTAAAATTCTATTGCATGAGAGATTTTCTATTGTGGCAGGAATTCTATTTTTGTGGGACGACAGTTGTCTATTGATAATGCTGATCTTTTCGATAACGTTCCTTTGTGAAAAAGTTTCTCACCCTTATTCTCTGTTTGAGATTTGGTTACCAAAACGTTGACTTTTCCCGCCAAATTACCCAAACTTCCATTTAGGTGTATAGATAACAATAATTGTAACGTGGAAAAAGTGAGGAGAAGAATTTTACTAATCGCTGAATCTTTTTATAAAACTGTTTATTTACGTGGAATACTCTATTTGAAACCGTTAACGACATGTTTATACATTTTTATAGATATTGTATTGAATTAAAATATATTTTCCCATTTAATCCCCCTGTTTCTCGAACTGTCTTATCATTGTTACTTTTCTTAACAAAAATTCGATAACAGCGCGGTTTAATGATTTAAACTAGGATGTAGTATTAATGTAATTTGAATAATTGTATTGGAAAAACAACAGCCACAAAACTAGGAACATTGAATATGTGTGGCCATGAAGTGAGGGAAGAATTTATCAATTAAAATTTTCATAAACTAACTGATAGTGTTAATAATATTGAGAATAGGATACGTTCTGTATGCAAGGTTCGGAAATTCATGTTTGGATGAGCCCAGTCTTCTAACCTCTCCGAAAATGTCTACTAGGGGTGACCGTGAAGAATGAGAGGCTAGGTGCCGAGACATCTACCCTCGTAAGCAGAGCCCTTAAGGGTAAGAAGAGGAAGGTATCGGAGTAATACCGTCTGCTGCTCTGTCCATAGTTCGGTTCAGGTAAATACATATTAATTATACCTTACTTTTTAAATTCTTCCATAGTAATACAGCATTAAGTTTAAATTAATATTACTTAAATAAAAAGTAACTGTTTATCTTTTATAATTTTCCAATAGGGTCAGAATTTTACTACACCTATGATTATATATGAACACATACGTAGTATATATATATATATATATATTATAATATTATAATATATATATATAATATATATATATAATATATATATATTAAGAGTAAGTAACTTTCATAGTCTAAGGGTGATCCGTTTCTAGACCATTTCTACAAATAATTGGTGATCCTGAATTCACTCTCCCTACCATAGCTCATTAACATGGGCCATTGACAAGGGAGCTAATGTTCTTGCTCGTCGAACGTTGTGCATTTTTTGATAGATTTGTGATTGGTTCACTTTCGTCTCTTGGACTCTTTCTTGTATCGCTCGGTTTTCCGCTACAATTCAACAGTTCGAGAAATATCTATTTTTAAGTCTTTTTTCCCTATAATATTTAATTAAAAATCTTGGCTGATACTCATAATAGAGACACTGCAGATCCAAAAGGACATAACCATCCTTAAAAAATTAAAGAAATAAATTTAACAAAAAATAGCACAAACACGACACGCCAGTATTTTTGATTATTTTTGGGAGCTATCCCCCAGTCGTTGTCATACCTGTAAGAAAGCTATTGCGCCTGGAGACACAGGGGAAAAAGCTACTTGCAACGAACATGACGTCAAAGCCCCAATTAAACGCAGATTATTAAATCCCTCTAAAGGCTACCTAATTTTTCAGGAGTCCATCGGCATAAAATAAATAATTTCCCTGAATACTACTCATAAATTCGTGTACTGATTCTCTGCCAGAAAGTGCGAAGCAGTATCAATTAAAATCCTACAAGAAATACACATCTTTTAAATCAATTAACGTAAGCTTAACAGGTACACAAATTCATAGCTGAAATCCTAAGAATAAAATTGAAGATCTCGAGCAAGGAGCAATAAACAATAAACGTTTAGTTACTTCTTCTAAGTCGGAGAAGAGTAAATATTATTTATAATAGAATTTCAGTAGATGGAACAATGTGCAGTCGTTGAATAATTCAACATTTGGTTATGACAGGTTCTTATTGTACAAAAATGCCCAACGAAGTTATAAACGTTGATTCATTACGATCAGTATGATCTGATTGTAACAAGGGAGGCCATAGTCTAACCTGATGTACAATCCTCCCGGTATTTGTGTTATTGCACAAGAAGGTCATAAAATAAGCTGAATGCAGAGTACGTTTGACTCCTTTGTTTTCCCCTCAGAGTAGTCGTAGTTCTAGTTATGGTTGCGTTAGTTGTGCAAAAGAAAAACGCATCCTGGCGGGTAAAATGTTTACTAAATGTTCAGAAAAAACAAGACGAGTAAATTGTACGAATATTTCTAGCTAAGCTAATAGTTCCCGTTCATGCCTCCTTGCTCTTCGCTAAGTAAATTGTGAAATTCTGTGGAAAGTTCTGGTCAGTTCGCAATTGCAAGTAAATGTTTTAGGTTGGTAACCGTTGAAAAATCTATTTCCAAGAACATGGTTGACGTACAATCCATGGTAAGAAAAATACACAGTGGAGGAAACTAGCAAATTTTAACAATGGAGAAAAATGACTCCAGTGTGAAATAATTATCAATCTAACGCCAGAAGTGAAAACTTGGAAACCTATTTAAATGAATTCTCAGTTCCTAATTTCTCAGTTTATAAACGATTAAATGTAAGGTACTGAAGATTGTGTGTTCTTTTGGATCAATTAATATAGTGTGTAAGATACAAAATGAATCTGCATGTATGTTCAGGAAAGTCCAGTTTGTTTAAAAATGCCTCTGATCCGGTTGTAAAAATCAAAAGAAATTGCTTATAGTAATGAAAGCCGTCTTTTGTAAATAGTTAGACGATTTCTTATGTTTCACTATTGAAAGACATAGTCGATGATAGATGAAAGTCAGTGGCCTTTTAGACGATGAAAATACACTTTATTTGATAATAGTAGCGTCAAAGTATTTCGTCATTTCCAAACCTGTTTGAGAATACTTTTAGAATTAAATTTCTTTATTCCCTTTGCTAAAAGTTGGAAATAAAATCCAGTTTGAAAAGAATTCAAGTAAATAACACTTGTACCACGTAGCGATAAACCTATCTCAAATTACGCATGCAGTACCGATACTTGACACTAGATTGCGGTGTATCAATGTAATTGCGATAAAAGGATAACTAGGTTCTTTGATAGTTCCGTAGCTGTTATTCAAATAGTCATAATTTACCTATAGTTGCTTTAGTTGACGCGGAGTGAACTGGAACTAGGCTAATTAAAGTATAAAATTTGTTTAAAATGTTATTTAATCACTAATTTTGTTACCGTCATTGGCATCTTAGGAAATTCACAGAAAATCAAAGGATATACACGTAATCGACAACCGTGATTCATTATATAAAAAATGAAATTAATTTTTCCCTAAAAAATCTTAAACCAAACCAATTGTTTTTGTTTTATTACTTTGTAATAAAGTACTGAATTATATTGTATTTAGGAGCTGTGCTTGAGAGAAATGGGCTGATCCTGTATAGAGTCTACTATGAAATTAGTCGTCGAATAGGCTTAAAATTAGAATCCAAGATCACGTAGACCAAGACCTTAACCTCCCATATTTCGATTTGGATTTAACTTCCCCTTTCCATGGTGCTCTTATAAGTTGAGAGGAATTCTGGTGATTATTATGATATTCTTATGCTAATTGAATAAACAATTAAATGTGCTAAAATCTTTGGCATATTCTTTATTCAATCTCTTATTTTCTGTTCATACTTGCCTATCTGTCTGGGTTTTTTTTGGGAATCGGAAGGGAATGGCGGGAGACTTGGGATTTACCTTACAATCAAGGAAATAATGCAAATATATGAAATGCATTCTAACTATGGGTTAGTAATTGTATATATCTTAAATAGCAATAAAACAATCTCACAGTAATTTCTTGCAGATAATATTGTTAACTAGTATCTCTTAGCCTAACTCTTCGATAATATGCCCCCAATGATAAGTATTTATTTTTTTATTGAATTTTTAAATTTTCATAACCCATGTTAATATACTAATATATTCTTAATAAAAAAGTTTCTACTACAGAATGCAGAGTATTTTGTCATAACTAAACCTGAACTAAATGCGGTTAAGTTTTTCAGATACATTGTGGTGTGTTGACCTAGGTCTCATTTATCACACACTGCCCGCCAAACTCTTGACATTACTATTAATTCTTTATTCTTTGATTTTAAAGTTAGAGTGGTTTTCTTACTATATCAACTGCTTACATTAATATGCTCTTTTACATAGTGGAAAAAATAAATTATTTTAAATTGGTCGTCAAGGACTCCTCTTAATTGTTTTTGTAGTATATAGAATTATTTGACTAACACATTATGGCAGTAAAAGTGTATTTGTGGTTCTCTCTTAAGTGATACCCATACTGTGGATACTTTGCATAATTTCACCACGTCTCAGAGAACTCTTACGAACCTTACTCAGCTAATTTCGGACTCTACCCTTGGTCGTCCTGTAACAATTTACAATGTTGCCAATTTTGAGACACTAGAACTTTAAAAAACTGTCCAAGGTCGGGAGTTTTAGATTTAGTGGGGGGGGATTTAAAGGGGTGGTCCAGGAACTTATCTACTTCTTAGAGTGAAAGCCAATTTTGAAAAGTGTTTGAAGTGGAGTTAATATATTGTAAAGCCCTTCAAATAAGGGCTTACCCATCCAGTCGTCCATACTATTATGTTTCATTATATGGGAAAGAATTTAAAATATAGATTGTATTTGCCTACATTATTAAACTATTATTCCCAGCTATAGTTTCTTAAGTATGTTAATAGCTACTAAATTTCATTGATCTAATGATAAATTATTTTCTATTTACCTAATCATTGTGACATGATTACTATAAATCAATGGATGATGACTATAATGTTGATGTTACCCTTCCCACGTAATTGTTTATCATTGGACACATTACCAATTCCTATTGAGGCTCCCATGCATTCCGTTGCTTCCGACGATTCCTGGTAATAATAATATACAAGGCACTCCTACAAGGTGTAGTGATTAAACTAATTAAAATTTAAGTCTCCTAATCAAAATGCACTTGTTGAGAATCCCTCGCTTTGTATTATTATAGTAAATGCTTAAACGCTATTTAAGATACTTAATCCAGATCATAATCAAAACTGGCATTTCCAATATTCCGCAGTTGCTCACGCCGCTGTATCTACATACCCAGTCAATCGTGCAGCTTCATTTTATATACAAATAGAACCCTCCAGTACGGCTTACCAGACCAGGATATGGTATTATTCCTAAAATGAAAGTCGAAATGAAATTCAATTTGTTAATCTAACTTTGTAAATAGATAAAATTAACTAATTTAAAAATAATAAGTGAAAACTGGTGAATCATGACTCACACTGTGTTTTATGTTTTCCAGGTTTATTTCTTGCCAGAATTATTCTTCTATATCATTATTTGTGGAGATCTTCTATTTTCTTGCCAGCAATTCTATCAAAAATTCTATTTGTGGAGAGGATTTTTATTTCGTGGCAGGAAATTCTATTTCGTGACGAAGTTTCTATCTGCAATGCTGACTCTTTTGATAAAGCTTCTATGTGAAAAAGCTTCTACCTAATTCCATCTGTTGCAGGATTGGTTACCCAAAAACGTATGGACTTTAATCCCGCAAATTACAACTTACCCATCTGTGCTGTCATAGTTAAAACTAATTGATATGATGGAATAAAGGTTAAGATAGTAAAGAAACATTACAAGCGCTGAAATAGTATAAAAACTTATTATTATTAAGTTGATATTATTTGGAACCGTTAAACGACTTGTTTATACTATTTATAGATTATTGTATTGATTACAAATATCTAGTTTTCCCATTTAATTCCCCTATTCTCGAACTGATCATTGTTACATTTTTCGTAACAAAATTACTAACCCCCTGGGTTTCATATTAAACTGAGGGTGTAGTGATATGTACATTTGATAATTGTCATTGTGGTATGAGGTTATGTTTGTGTTAAATGCAAAGCTGTGCAAAGATTGTAGAATCATTTATCAATTTAAAATAAAAACTCACTGGGTGTAATTAACCCACTTTCTGAGAAAACACTATAATAGTTCTGTATGCGCAAGGAGCAAAGTTATGTTTGGAGAGCGCGACTTTCACCTCCGAAATGATCTAACTAGAGGTGACGCAATGAAGTGAGAGGCTAACAGGTCCAGCGAAACAGTTACCGTAAGCCGAGCACTTAACGGGTAAGAAGAGGAGTATCGGAAGTAATACCGTCTGCTGCTCTTCTCTTAGTATGGTTCAGGAAATAGACTTTAATATTACTGGCTTTAAAATTCTCTATTATTATACTTAATTTTATTAAATATAAACTATAGGTAAAAAAACCTTTTTAGCATTTAGCATGAGATTTCAGTCAATATTCTAATTCCCGAATATTCATATATATAAATATATATTTATATATATATATATATCTAAGGGTAGTAACATTCCATAGTCTAAGGGTCATCCGTATTTCTAGACCATTCTACAAATATTGGTGATCCTGGAATTACTCTCCCTTACATATGCAATTGGTGCTTTAAGGTGTACTATTATTCAGGACTTGGAAGTGAAGGCAAATGTTATGCCATTGTCAATCAGAAGGAAATTACTGGGTCCACAGTATATTCTTTCTAGAGTGACAAAGGTTAAACATCCTTTCTGACAGGCTTTTCTAGATTATTTTACCTTTCAGTTTTAAAGATTGCGCCCTTATCCTTTGCCTGTTTTTGGAAGATTTTTGGATTTGTTAGAGGAATTTTATTTGAATGTCAAGGACTTAGCCGTTTTTGTGCTCTGTCCAAAAACAGATTTTCCATCTATTTATTTTGAAACTTGTTTTTTGAAACATCCGAAGAATATAACACCTGTGAGGTTGTATCACTTTATTTTCCGATATTAGACATGAGTTATGTCAGGAAGATTATCATATTAGCTACAGTGATGGATCCAAAATGAATTCTCAAACAGGCTGTACTTTTATATTCTTAAGGCTGAGATACCTATATGATATTTATAGAGTTCTTAAACATTTTAGCAATATTTACTGATTCTCTTTCAGCTGTGAATGCTTTGAAAGGAAATACCAGTTCACACTTTTTGGTACACTTGCTCTTCTGGGTAGTTTTGGGGAAGGTGTATGTATTCAAGTTATCTGGATTCCAGGTTATGTGGGCATAGAAGAGCGTGATTTGATAGATGAAGCTGTAAAGGAGGCAAGTTTGATTGGAAGGAAAATTAACATTGGGTATTCTGACTGAATTTAGATTATTGGTGTACAAATCATGTTTATCTTTGTGGCAGTCCCGGTGGAATAGAGAAAGAAGTATACTTACTAAAGTCAAACCATTAATTAAAGATTGGTCATATAGCTACTTACAACATTGGAGGTAAAAATCAAGTAGTTTTGTCTAGATTAAGAATGGGCAGTAAGGTTGACTCATGCCATATTTTGAGAATCACGACCTTGTCAGTTGTGTATCACTGTATCATGTGACGACTTAACTTTGCAACATCTTTTCATGCGTGAGTATCCAACTATAGGGTTCATAGACAACATTTGATACATACTTGTAATTCGCTTTCTATCAATTTTGATTTATTTAATATTCTCCTCTTTTCTTTTCTGGCAAACTCTCTTAATAAAATTTGAGTATAAATTTTTCTTAATTGGATTTGGACTACTGAAAATCGAATCTAATTACTTAGAAACTCGAAGATTTTGTTAACTTTTTTATGAATTGTCTGGTTGAGAGAAGCTTTAAGAACAGTTGCAAAAATTGTCCCTTGCTTGGTGGCTGCACACGAAAACATAATAGAAGTAAATCCAAGTAAGCATTCACACTATCCATTATTATCATTACTTCCAACTTCTCCCAGGAAGGGTTGTCATCACCTCTGTCAGGGATGAAGCTTCTGACATTCATCTTTGACTTTAAAGCACTTCTTTTCTCTTCTTCGGCTTTCCTTTACAAACCAAAAATGAGTTGCCAGTACATCTGATACCAGAGGCTAGTCTTTGAGTTAATTCAAGCAAAATTATGAGGGCTTGTGTTTAGGGTTTGGATTAAAAAAAAAAAACACACACGTTTATTAAAAAAAAAAAAAAAAAAAAAAAAATAATTTTAAAATTTAAAAAAAAAAAGGCATTTTTTTTTTTTCTTGTTTTTCCTCCTTTCTCTCTTCACCTTTTTTTTCATATATATCCAAGTCTTTTTAAAATATCTTAGCCATTAAAATACAGTAAATCAATATGGTAAAAGAGGTAGGGTATGCAATATATAAAATAGAGTTTAGTACTTAGTAAAGGTTTATTAGTGCTCTAGGGTATATAATTATTACATTTCACATGATCTGATTATTATATATATTAGGGATGTACAGATAGTATCGGTATCGGCCATTTTTTCTGGTATTAGTATCAGTATTGGTTAATATGGCCGATACTTCTTACTTTTTTTGGGTGAATAATTGAGAAACTTTTAGATTCAATAATAAATCCTAGTTCTCGATATAATAAAAGTTTAATAAGCGAATTCCTTAACGTTAGCTGAAACCCCACAAGAATGGCATCTCCGACTGTGAACCACTTCGAAAATGCAATTTAAAAAGCATAACAGAGGAGCATGCTCGAGTACCAAAAAAAAAAGATTCACAGAAGTGGAAGCCACCTTATCAACCCCTGGCAACACAGCACTGATAGTGACGATGGTGGCTTTTCAGGCAATAAACCTGCCTGAACGAAGAGGATCTACGGATCTGTTAACTTTGATACGTTCCATGGCCGAAATTGAATTTGACATATCATCACCTTCAACAGGAATCACACAAGGAACCTCATCGAAAAAACTGAAGAAAGACAGTCATCAAGGAGAAAGAGATAATACAAATTTGCAATCTGTGAAAGAGGAGATGAAGGTCTACGAAAACATGGAGATGCTGCCTCCAGAAGAGAATCCTTTCATGTGGTGGCAGGAAAAGGGTCAAGGTTTCCATTATCTATGCATTGCTCTGAAAGCAAATATTTATCCAGCCCCCTCCCTCCATCCAGTCTAGAAGCAAGGTTATTTTTAGTGTAGGTGGGAATGTAAAATCCCCAAAAAGGAACAGGTACTTCTGGTCCTGGCCCGGAATCGGAATTACTAATCTACTTCTGTGAAAAATGTTGGAAGGATTTAATTTTACATAACCCTAGCCCATCTTTTTTAACAAAATATAGTAGCCTTGCTGTAGCATTTTCTACACATGCTTCATATGCATGGATCGCATGCTTTTAAGACTTTTGTGTATTACTAGTAAGTTATTGACAACGCCCCTAGCGTGCTTTTGTTGAATTTGCATGACATGTTTTGGTGATTGGTTCTATTGGCCTTTGACTGGGACAGTTTCGATAGGTCCATGTGGCCTTCTTTACTGTCTTTCGTTAATTTCTATATTCTACATGTTCCTTTCCATGAAGGACCGGGGCCGGGCACAATGCACGTGACTCAGTACATGGCCTAACACAGCTATCTGTGCATTTTCTTAACTTCCTTGGCTCTCTGTAAATGACATTGCGATTTGCTGTCACCTAGCATCTATTGTTTTGTTCTTTGGCATCCACGGCACAGATTGGGCCGCTCTTGTGTTTCACACAAATCTTTTTCTTGGTTCGAACATCCATGATCAATGTGTCAGCTGCATCTATTTCCAGCAAATGCTGCATAGACGTCATCTGAATCAAGTACTTCAACAACAATAAAGGAAAATTACTACTCTTTTTATAAGATAGAATTTACCAGTTAAAAACTGTAAATCTTTCCAGAATCTTTGCTGGTATGAAGAGGAATATGACATAGAAGCAGAGTGGCATTTTTTTGCCAATAGGCATGGGAAAGGCCCATCAGACGGCGTAGGTGGCACCATCAAAAGCAGGTAACTAATGAGAGCTTGAGAAAGACATTATGACAAGCAACTTGGTAAAATCACCAAGAGATTTGTTTTGTATTCAAGCTGAACACTCTTGGGAATCTGAAGTTTGGATTGTAACTCCAAGAGGAATAATGAACACTGAAAAGAACTTTTGAAACCAGACCTCAGGCCAAACTATTCAGGCACACAAAAACTTCATTCATTCATTTCAAATTCAAAACAGACTCTCCAAGTTCGCCCATTTAGTCTCTGTGACACTTTTAGATAAAATTTGTAACAAAATATGTCATGTCCTTCGTGTTCAAATGGAAAACCTTGCAGGCCTGTCACCCTGTGATTTACGCCATGGACAAAATTGGTGGCTTACTTGCACTCTTTCTGAGCTTTTCAGAGTCACAAACGAACTGAATGTAAAATTTCCTTCACCCCATGGCCCCGCTCCAAGTTTTGCTTCCCCGAAATGAAGATTCTCTGTTTATAGAAATCTGACATTTTGGTGTCAGTAGAACCAAAAACTGCAACAGGAAGAACGCTACATGATTAGCCAGGAGCTCTGATGCCAACAAACAAAGTGATGACTCCTGCTCAATGAGTTTGAGCCAACTAAATGTATTCAAACAGGGTGAGAGCTCGGAGTTGTGGAGCTTCGTGCAATTTCTCCAGAGTTCGTCGTGTCGAAAATTCTGTGCAACGGTGGAGTCGGAGCTCGAAACATCCCTGTTATAGTTGGACGTCGGAGTCGGAGTTTGAAAATTTTTGAAAATTTATTATTATCAATTATCTATTATTATTATTTATTCATTATTATTATTATTATTATTATTATTATTATTAATTAATTCATTATTCATTTATCATCAAATATTTTTTAACAAATCTTATTTTTAAAAGAAATTTAATTTTCATTTTACTTTTATTCCAATATTATAGATATATCAATATAAAAATACTTATATATATATATATATATATACTATATATATATACTATCTATAATATAACTATATATAATATATATATACTACTAATCATAAAATATATATATTATTAATATATAATAATATACTACTATATATATATATAATATTATATATTATATATACTATATTATATATACTATATATACTATATACATATATATACTATATATACTTCACTATACCTATATATATATATTATATAGGTATATATCTATATATATATATATTATACTATATATAATATACTATATATCATATATATATCATATTCATATATATATATATATATACATACTATATATTAATATCATCTTCGTTCTTTCCCCAAGACTGCGGGTAAGGTGCGTGACATGCATCAGAAAAGAAAAACAGTAGTAGAAGAATATGACAGCAAGTCGAAAAGCAAAGTTTTCAGCCTTACCACCCTCTTCCTATACTACTTAAGTGCAGAAACTCGTCGCAGTTAGAAAATCCACCCTCAGAGCTTTCATGGAACCCGACGACGCTCACTATGGCATACTCGCTAGTGGTAGGGTTCATCCTTAGCCAGGTGGGCGCCACAACCATACCCTCCACAAAACCCCGCCATTCCTCCTATCATGCACCTTTCTTCCTCCCTCTGCCAACTTACATTTCTCTAATGCAGACAATTCCTCCTTACTGACTCAAACTCCAACTTTTTTTTCTCGGTCCTCCCAGTCCGCTTGATTCCCACACCATCCTCACCCGCTAACATCCGCCTTAACGCAACCCCGACTCATCTTTCTCCTTCCACCATGACCAACCATCTAACGCTACTTTCATTTTATCCTCTCATCTTATATCCTTTCTCACCCACAACTCCTCTAAATACGTTCATATCCTTCATTTAGCATTCTTCTCACACTCTATCACGCCCCCTAAGATTTTCCATTTGAACATATGACTTTAATCTATACCCTCTTATTCAGACCACGTCTCACATACTATACCATCTACAGCACAGCGGTAACCGCATACCCTCATGTAAGACTCTACGCGCACTCAAGACTTAGTCCTTTTAACATCCATCCAACGATTTAATTGCACCAGCCACTTCCTGCCCAATTCACAACTTTCCTACTACATCCTCTGCAATCATCCGTTCCCTATATCCAACAATCTATTCTAAATAATTTAAACTCAGAAACTTGTTTCCAGCTGTTCACCATCTACATAACTCACACCGAGGACTGTTCCTCACTCACAACCATAACCTAACCTCTTATCTATGTTTACTTTCAAAACCTCTCCTTTTACACACCCTCCCACATCTCTCTACCAATCCTTTCAAATCTCTTCAGATTACACACAAAACCAAATCATCCGCAATTATTATTATTATTTCGATATCCTCCATCCTCCATCTTCCATCATTCTAACCACATTTTCCTGCCACCCCATCCTCTAATTCTTTCATAACCCCATCCATATACAAATTGAATAACCAAGGAGAATACAACCACATCCCTGGCTCACTCCGCTATTTAATATTAAACCAATATACTTATATATTATATTATTATACTATATATATATATATATACATATACTATATACTATATATATATATATCATTATATATATATACTATTTATATACTATATATATATATTATATAATATATATACCTACTATACGAAAAATGAGTAAAAATGGGGGGAAATCGGTCACGGAGGGGAGACTTTTGAAATATTTTTAATTTGTCTAATATTTTTTTTTAATTAAAATATTTTTTCAATTCGAGCAAAAGGTTTCTTTTAAGTAGCAAATAGACATATATTTTTACACCATATATAAAAATTTAAGTAAATACTACATACACCTACTTGTATTACAAATTTCCGCGATTTTGGAAAAAATAATTTTGTTTTTGAATTTGCAAAACATTTTAAGACCCTGGTGAATCTTGCCGCAGACAATTAAGATATCACAATTTCTGACTTAGATTGCAATATTGGGAAGTCTATTTTTAACATTTTCGATGTAAAAAAAACTTTAACTTTAAAATATTAAGCTTATTTTTAAGTTATTAAAGTTTTTTCTCAATCTCGGGGGGAAAATCGGTCGACCTCTCGCGGGAATGCGGTCAGTATACAACTTGTATAAAAATGTCTAATTTTTTTTTTCCATCTTCATAATAATTTTATTCCTAATCTTTTCTTATGTATGGTTAGATCTGTACCAGACATTTTGTTTAATGTTTTCTATACCTATCTTTCTTTTATATTATTATTATTATTATTTATCTATTATATTATTTATTATTATTTATTATTATTATTATTATTATAATAATAATACATAATATTAGCAAATTTCAAATATTATTTATAACTAATAATAAATAATAATGAATAATAATAATAATAATAATAATAATAATCAATATAATAATAATATAATAAATACTAATAATAATAATAATCGATGTAATGATTATTATTATTATTATTATTATTATTATTATTTTATTATTATTATTATTAATTATTGTAAATGGTATTATTATTATTATTATATCTATTATTATTATTAACGCACTTTTATTACGAGTAATGCCAAACTGCATTACACAGACTATTTATTATTATTAATTTAGGCCCTTTTATTATTAATTTATATTTAATAATACATAATAAAAATAATAATACATAATAATAATTACATATATTAATATATTACTTTCTAACTGATAATATAAATAAATTTCAGACTTTTCAATTCAAGAATAACAATAAATCAAATAATAATAATGAAAAATTATTAAAAATTAATTAACATGGATTGTCAATACATTTAAATTCATAATGTAAAATTTTTCTTTTTGTTAACAAGTTATGTGAAAATGTGCATATGTTAGCTACTCGCAATATAAAGTAGCCTCAATATTGTTAAACGTGTGTAAATATTATTACTTATTATTCCAGAATTCATTAAAATTTTATTGCTCCACAAACTGTTTTCTTCAATTCTTATTTCAGCACAAAACAATGAAAATAAAATTCAATAATTTTGGAAAAAATTCATGTTTGGAAAATGTCAATAAAATATAACTTATAGACTCGTGTTTTTCTATCCAAATTAATACAATAACACATTATTAAATCTACTTAACATTTAAATTATAATTAAAATTAAGTCCCGGGACACCACAGACGTAATAATTTTAATGACCGTTTCTCCCAGTCGCCACTGACCGGTTTTTCCCAGAATTCAATTTTTGAAAATGGCATTGTTCATACAAAATATTAACAAAACATTATTTCGATATTTCTTATTATTTTCATTCAACATTCAATGCATTGAAGGAACCTCCAAACTGTGAGAAAAAACTATTAAGTATAGATGTAGGTTACGCTTTTTATTTATTAATCAATTGATATCGATTAAAAAAAAAAACGGCGATTTTTGACCGATTTTCCCCCATTTTACGGTATATATATATATACTAATTATTGACAAAGTAATTAAGTATATGATTTTAACTTTTTAAGTACACTTGATCACTAATTCAAACTGTTAATTTTTTATAATGGCCGTTTTATAATACAAAATTATTTCATTAATAATTACCGTTATACATTTGTTTCCCAGAACCACTGAAATAATATTTGGTTTGTCAATGTGTCTGCGCCTGCAATCTTTAATGTCTTTACGGTTCTTTACTGTATAGCATTTGGAGATTAGATTCATTGGAAAAGTGGTATATTTTTTTATTCTCAAAAGCAAGCGAAAAAAAAGTTGAAACCAAAAACTGTTTTACTCTAATGTAAATTAAGTAAGACACAGATTTGCTCGAATTTTTGAACTACTTGACGCCACGCTTTCAACCTCGGAGTCGAATTTTTTTGTTAAGCAGAGTCAGAGTCGAAAATTTTTGTTTAAGTGGAGTCGGAGTCGAAAAATTTATTTTACGACTCCGCAGCCCTGGTATTAAATGTTCAACGTTTTGTTTAATGAAATTTCTTAAAATTTGGGTCATGAAATTAAATGTTTAATGTTTTGTCTAATAATTTTTTTTTAATTTTTGTCATGGATAATCTTTTGACCTAAAGTTTTGTATTAAATAACATCTTTAGAATGTAAGACTGAAAAAATGCAGGACAGCCTAGGAAGGGGGATAGGTCATGTTTAGAAATACTGAAATATGATGACTGTGTCAAGATAAATCAAACATCCTCAAAATCACTGTTTACAGACGTTGTATGTCATAAACGGCCCCAGTAGAGTGACATGACTGAAAATACCACTTACCTGGTGGTACAAAAATGCCCATGGATTCAAAACCAAGGGAGATCCCATTTTCATTTTTTTTTTGAGTTATGAAAGATAAAATAAACGCTAACTTTAGAAAATTCCTTTGGGCGGATCGAAGTGCACTTTGGCCAGTGTCCAAACGGTCAAAGAGTTTTCAAAAACAGGGTCATCATGACAAAGATTGTCACAGGAATGCCATTCTTCCACTCGTTTGAAAGAACTCTTTCTCCTGAGCATTTTGGAAATAAAATTTTAAGTTATTGACAAGCCCTTGGGGGCTTTGTTGATTTGCATGAACATGTTTGGTGATTGGTTCTATTGGCTTGACTGGGACAGTTTCGATAGGTCCATGTGGTTTCTTACTGTCTTTTTATTTCTAATATTTTTAATGTTTTTCTCATGAAGACACGGGGTCCAGGCACATACACAGTTAAAAACAACACAAAACTCTAGTACTCGGCGCCTAACTAGCCAACGTTGTGGCAGTTTACTTTAACTTCTTTGCCTTGCTACAATGACATTGCGATTTGTTGTACTAGCATCTTAATTCGGTTTTGTTCTTTGCGCCAGCGCACAGATTGGGCCGCTTGTGTCACAACAAATCTTTTCTCGGTTTCACAACTCGAGCCCAATTGCCTCATTCATTGTCGATTTCTCATTAGCATGTTTGGTGAATAGTTCCATTAGTTTGACTGGGACGGTCTCGATAGGCCCATGTGGCTTCTTACGGTCTTCTTTTCTAATGTCTCTCCATTTTTCTTTCATATGTACAAATATAACTATTCTTCTTAAATAAAGTTTACCTCAAATACCTTAAAATACTAGATAACTAATAATTATAATATTGAAATGGAGTACACAGTACATTTTTCCAAACTCGCTGGTCAACCCAGTGAGCAGTTAAGGAGCTTAAAAAGGATATGTTAGCTATATTAGCTGTCCATATATCTGTCAGTAAATGATATCCTGATCTGGACTTCAAATAACCTCCGAATACTGCTGATCTCTTTACTTATAAGTTTGCGTACACCATCTCTACAAAATTTGGTTGAAGATGGGAAATAAGTTTTATGAACTCCCAGCTCTTAAGTGAATTGTGAATGGCTGGTTATCCATTGCAATAAAATTTATTCATCTTCTGATGAAATCGCCTGTGATTTGGGTCATTGATATGCAAATTCTTTCCTTTGGGGAAATTCTTCCTCAAGACTTACTTGTTTTCACGGCTTGGATCTTTCGCTATTCTTGGGGTGTCCTCTGTTCTAGAAAATACTGGACTCTTCCTTTTACTATCCAAATTTTGATTTCGAAGATATTCTCTTCGGTGATAATTTTCCATATCGCTTATGAAGTGACGTTGTACTTCAATGTTTTTGGTGTACCTACCTCGTTTTTATTTTTCTGTGGCATATTTTACACTCTTATAAATTTTGTAATATTCAATTCAAAACAACTTATTCACAACATAGAAAATACAATTTAGCTTATAATAAAAATCGCAGATGACATACAATTTTTATATATATTGTCAAATATTTTACATGTGTATACAAATCAATCCGTGAATGCTCACCACAAAATTCAATTTCCCATAGTAATGTGAAATGGGCTCTACTACATTGCAACACCAGTATTGTGTCCTTTTGAAACCCGAAATACTTTAAATAATAATAGCTTAAAAGTAATTAAACACCATAAAAATAATCAATAATAAAAAATAATAATAATAATAATAATAATAATAATAATAATAATAATAATAATAATAATAATAATAATAATAATAATAATAATAATAATAATAATAATAATAATAATAATAATAAAAATACATATAATCCAATAATAATAATAATAATACATATAATAATATATAATAATAATGATAGTAGCCTAGATTTTGTGCCCAGGTTTAATCCCTGGGTTAGTTATTTATTAATATTTATTTAGATAGTATGTTTTTAATTTTTTTGTAAAAGATTTGGTAGAGTTTTCGGTTTTGATATCTTGTGGCATTGAGCTGAAAAGTTTAGCTGCTTTATAGCTGACGCTTTGAGTGGCTTTTTTTAGTCTACAGAAGGGAGGGTTTATGTAAGTATCATTTCTTAGGTTTATTTGATTTGCTACGCGCCTTGCTTGGTTTGAATGAAAATTAGCTAGCAAGAAGTCACATGCATTTTTATGGATAATTTTATGCATCTCTTTCAGGAGTGATATATTTAGCAAGTCCTTAAACTGCAATATCTTTTAAGTTTTTGAAATATATGGTTAGTATGGCTGCTACAAAATCTCTTGTATCTGCCTAATGACAGCGCGAATAAATCGCTTTTGGGCCTTACAATTCACAAGGCAACGGATTACTGAGTTACTTGTGGTACCGTAGATAGGAAAACAGTAAAGTAATTGAGGGTGTATTAGTGAATAGTATAATTTCCCTAAGAATGTAAAGAGGTAGCAAATTTCTTAATTTTATTAACATACTGCAATGTTAATCTCGACAGTCTGCTACACCTGGTTGTTAATATGCTTCTTAAATGTCAGTTATCATCGATTGTAATCCAAGTAATTTTAGCATTTGCAGCCCTATTCCGTTTCTAATTATTTTTAAATTTTTTAGAACTCGTTAATTGGTTTGTTGCTAAAAATTATGTAAGATGTTCTATTTTAAATTTAAAGATAGCTTATTAGCAACTATCCATTTCCTTATTTTTGTTAATGTGTCTGTTGCTCTACGGGATAGAGACTCGGAATCTTTGTCATTTATTAAAATGGAAGGTATCGCGAGCAAAAGAGACTGAAAACGGCGTCATGAGACTTATCAGATCATTTGTTATATTACGAGTAAATAAAAATGGTCCCCAAGAATTGGGCCCCTGGGGTACGCCGCATTGATTTTGACAGTGTGCTGAATTAGTTTTTCCAATTTAGTTTTAGCATATTGAGATCTCTCCCTTTAAGTAGCCTTTTAAACCATTGTACAGGTTTGGTTCCTCTCCAAAGCCCATTTTGTTCTATTTTACTTAATAGTATGTCATGACCAATCATGTCACAAGCTTTTGTGAAATCTAACTAATATAGCAAGGGAGGAGGTCTTTATTTTCTATATTTCTGTAAAGTTCTTCGGTTAAGCAAATGAGGGCACATCACCGCAGCTTGAACGTCCCCCTTTTCTACCCCTGGGGTACGCCGATTGATGTTTGAAATGTGGTCTTGACATTTTAAGTTTCATTTAGTTTTACATATTGAGATCTCTCCTTTAAGTAGCTTTTTAAACCATTGTAGTTTGTTTCCCTTTATTCCCATCTTATTCAATTTTCTTAATAGTATGTCATGATCAAGCATGTCAAAAGCTTTTGTGAAAACTAATAATAATAGCAGGAAGAAGTCTTTATTTTCTATATTTCTGTAAGAAGTTTTTCGGTTAACAAATGAGTGCATCAGAAGTTGAGCGTCCTTTTCTAACAATCCACAATTGGTGAATCGTTAAGAATATTGTTTTTGATATAAAATATTCTGTTAACTGATTGAAAACTAATTTCTCAAAATATTTTTTACTAATCGTCGTTTGTGATAGCTCTTGGTCTGTAATTTTTTGCTATGCAAAGGTCTCCTTTTTTAGGTATACGGATCACTTTTGCTGTCTTAAATATATTTGGGAAAATTCCTGTTAAAAATGATCATTGAACAACGTGTTTTAAAAAGGGGTGTCTATTTGGAGTTTGAGGATGTGATTGGGGATAGAATGAAATTCGCATTTTTTTGTTTTTTAATCCGGCGATAACCTTTTTTACCTCCGGGAACGGTGATGGGAATAAAGGAAAATGAGACTCGTAGTCTGGGAGAAAGTTTTCATATGATGTTGTTTGACAAGGGGGTTTGTCTCTCAAGATTTGCTTACCGACCGTTTACGAAGTATTCGTCTTAGCTCCGTCTGGCGATCTTACTTTTGGTTTCTGGTTAGTTACTGAATTGTCTTAAATTCAGCTTCTTTTATACATTAGAGTTTATTTTTTTGTCTATTGTTGATCTAATTTATTGATTAAACCCCAGTGGCCTTAGAAACGTCTTTCGTTGCCAATCTCCTGGCAATTTGTTTAGAGTAAGTGTTTTCTCTTTGGCTTTCCTAAGACTGCTTAATTGTTTATCATATGTGTTATACCTACCTCTGGTATGGTATAACATTTTGTTTTAAACGTTTCGGTAGAGTTTATGTTTTTGGTTGATAGAGCAAAGCTGGTGTCAGCCATGGGTTTTGAATTCTTTTAGCACCAAGCTTTTTTCGTTTTAATAGGGAATGATTCGTCGGTAGCATTTATTTAATAATTTACCGAAGCAGTTGAATTTTTCTTCGATGCCAATGCTCTCACTGTATGTGAATGAAAAGTCACAATTTTCATTCCATTTTGTTTATGTATTCTCAGCCTTTGATGTTCACGCATCTAGCTCCTGTTATTTTATGGTGGTGAAATTTTGAGTTTTATTGATAGCAATTTTTGCAAAACATGGAAAGTGATCGGACATATAACTTTTTATTACGAAGGTTTTAACGTTCCAGTTTAGGTTCCCCCCAGATATGATCTATTAAGGACGGACGTCTATTTTCGACGTTGTTTGGACGTGTAGGTAGCGTTATGTAATAGACGAAACCATTTGATAACATTAAGTTTGAGAGAGAGTTAGCCCGATTTGCAATGTTCTCGTTTGAACCTAGATCAATGTTGAAATCACACCCGCAATTATTACTTTAGAGTTAAGAAAATGTGTTTGCAATAATTTCTTTGAGACGCATTTATGAACTCTGTTTACGAATGAAATTTTGGGGGTCCGATAGACTCTATTACAAATTATTGATTCGATTTCATTTTAATGCGAGCTTTGCTACGTGCCTCTATGTGTGGTTGAACGATGAAATTTGACTTTCATCGAGATTCAGAAGCCCATTTTTTAAGTAAACGTGAACTCCCCACCGTTTGTTATGTACTCGAAAATGCCATGCTGTTTCAGTATATCCCTGGGATCGGGTATAACCCGTTGTTATGCTCATTCAGAATGTTTCGGTTAGTACTATGCAGTCATTGTGATATTCTGGTAAACTTAGATAGTCCAGAAAAGTATTGTGATGTTGTTTAAGACTTCTGATGTTGTGGTGGAAAAGAGAGAAGTGGCTCAGTTCAGGTGTCTTTCGATGTTTCAATATGTTCGGATAGATATATTCAGAGGCTTGTGGAATTAAGTTGTGAAGTGAAACATCAGAGTTGCTTTCAATGAACATGGGATATCCGTTCTTTAGAATATAAAGATGATTTAATAATTATGAGAATTATTCATTAGAAATAAATATGAGAATCAGTTATTACAAATAATGGTAGTTTTGAC
The DNA here is from genome assembly GCA_015478945.1 of Trachelipus rathkii. Taxonomy (NCBI): domain Eukaryota; kingdom Metazoa; phylum Arthropoda; class Malacostraca; order Isopoda; family Trachelipodidae; genus Trachelipus; species Trachelipus rathkii. The sequence continues at coordinate 2,896 of JABUQX010044974.1, read as the reverse complement.
GCCTCTATCAGCGCTTCGCTGTTAAGTAAGTAATAGAAATTGTGATATTTATGACTAAAATAAATTGTATTAATAAGTAATTGCTAATAATAATAGTAATAATAATATAATAATCAATAATAATAATAAATAATAATATATTAATAAATCAATAATAATAAATAGCAAAGATAACAATAATAATGATAAAATAATGATTAAAACAATACAAATAAGAAATATTAGCGATAATAATAATAATAATATAATATAATTAATATAATAATAATAATATAAATAATATAACACAGAAATAATAATAATCAATTTTAAAACCTTTATAGTGTTTATTTAAATTGATAGGCAAAGTATTTGTTAGTATATTAACAGATAGAAATGCCCCAAGTGGTAATTCAA
>JABUQX010044973.1:32500-35357 GCA_015478945.1 Trachelipus rathkii | reverse complement strand
ATCGTAGTGGCTGCAGATAGATCAATAGATCTACCGTAGCGTGGCATAGGCCAGTGTGGCATGGATTGGTTTGAATTTTGCACTGCTGTACTGAATTATAGGGTTATATAAACCAACATTTTAGTAAAAAAAGATTGAGCTGATCAAAGATCAATAGATCCAATATCATAATCAAGAGGCATGGAAGGTGAGAAGGGCAGTTGTGAGTTTACATGATTTATAATTTTTACTGCTTATTAGGTATGTAAAACATCACAATTTTAGTAAAAAATATCGACTTGAATCAATAGAGGTTTCAATAGATCAAGTAGATTAAAAATCGATGGAAGGGCTGAGGAGGGCGGTATTGAGATTACTGATATTATACTGAATTTATGAGTTTTACCTTGCTCTAGGGGTATTGTAAAAACGTAAATTAGTAAGTTATAAACATAAAAGAAGAATAGAATTTAATTTATTATATTTATTTATTTATTATTTTTTTTTCTGTTTTTTTCTTGATGAGTTTCTGAAACGATTCGTTTCGACATCTACAGACTCTAACAGTTTATATAAGTAACCACATTGAGTTGTTATTACGACATGCTTTTAGTCAGCACCGCACCGGATTCGTCTGTTTCGCGTCCAGGCGCCGACCGGGGGGCTGCTGCACAGCCGGCATTCGCCCAGGCAGGGAAGCATCGCAAACATCATAGTACAAGTCAGAGATCTACTCCTTAATAACATATATTTTAACACCAATATTATATTTTTTTAATTTAAAACTTATTCTTTACACACCGCACCGGAGCTAGCAACGGTGCCGTATGCCAATCTCGAAACTCTTACAGATCAGGACTCCTTTTCCCTTTTTCTATTCACTATGCCGAATATTCAGGCCTTCTACGATCAAGTTTAATTTTTTCAAAACTTAGGGGGGCTCACGTCCCCTTTACGGGGGGACGCAGGGCTACGTATTTCTCGTCTTATGACGGAGTACGTCGACTCCTTCTCCTTTTCGTATACAATACATCCAAATTTCAGTCTTTCTAGCGATTTAATTTATTTTTTAAGGGGAACGCAGGGTACGTAATCTCGTTCAACGTAACGGAGATTACGTCATCAACACGATTCGAATGGACACCAGTTAGCCTAATCTTTCGCTGCGCTGGAGCAGCAACAGGGCGTAAGCGACTATTTTGCGGGTCGCTCTTGCTCGGCTCTCAGGGGTAACGGTAACCCTATATACATCACCTAGCGACTTGAAACTCGTCGGTAATCGGATTACAACGCTTCAACAAATTACATTCAAGTTTCTTCAGACGATACACTATATACTTTTTGAGTATCGGTGTCAGATGTCTGCCAATCCGGAACAAACTACTTATATGATTTGAACCCTATTCCTGAATAAACTTATTTCGACTCCTGCCTAATAAATTTGCACGCATGAACTCGAGAAAGATCATCTTGATCAATCAGCCAAAAAGCCGTGTGGACTCTTTCCCACGTCAAAAAGCTCCGGCTTATTCACGCCTTCCCCACAAATGACATGCAGCGAAATACGTTCGCGAAGCCAAGTTTCGTTTGTTCATTCAGTCAGTAGCCAAGATTCGTCTCAGGATCCATAATCCGAGTCCCTAGAAAGCAATTAATTAAAATACTTAACAAATGTTCTTAAAAAAAAATAAAACTATTTAACCTTCTCTGCGTTAAAAAAAATGCTATTATAAGTAACCTTTTATTTTAAGTTTCTACTTACGTTTTTTTTAAAGGAGTCTTCTTTTTCCTTTTTTTCACTTTCATACTATTCCTTTGTTTGTTTATTTATCCTGCTTTTTAACTTCATTTGTCGGCTCCCAGGAACAATCTAATTTATCTTATATTTTCTACTCTTTAAGCTTATTTTATCATTTATTGCATATTTAGTATTGGTTATATTCCCATTGATACGACTCCCTTTCAAGTCTGTTTATTTAACAAAACTTAACGAAGAAACGAAAACGAACTTTTACTTTTGAATTAGATTATATTTGTAAATAAAAGCAAAGAAAACTTATAACAAAGTAATACAAACCTTTTTTGTTTAATGTCTCCTCCATTTCCACCAAACTGTTTTATTTAAGCCATACTCAACTGTTGTAATCCTTAAATGTCCAGCCCAATTTTTCTAGGATTATTTGGGCATATCGTCCCTGTCCATGACTGCCAAATTCTTGCAAATGCAGTTCGATCCCCAAAAAACACTCCACGAGGCCACAATGAAACGAAGCCGTCGTTTCTCTTATATTTTTATTGTAAGCTTCCAAACCTGCTTTATTTCCTTATAAAACAGTCTGCAAAGATGAAAAGAAGGATCTTTAACAAATAAAACTTTTTTCATCAAAATATAATTTTAAGCGATAAACAAAGGAACATTTAAATCTTCACCTTTTCAATTTTACCTTTGTTCGGTTACTTACGTTCGGTTTATCTTTACTCACTTTACTAAATTGCTTCCAAAATAATCCAACAACAAATTACACTTCAATAAAGCTTACTTTAAAGCTTCCAATATTAATATTTTAAACGTATCATTTCCTAATAATAAATAACCACTTACAATGTTTCGTAACCTATTCCCGTGAATAACTTATTCGACTCTGCTGACTTCACGGCACTTGACTCGAAAGAATGCCTGATCAATGCAGCCAAGAGAGCCGTGTGACTTTTCCAGTTCAAAAAGTCGCCGGCTGCTGTTCACTCGCATTCCCCCAACAAACTATGACTGCAGCGCAATGAAGATCGTTCGCCACGAAAAGCCAAAGATTCGTTCATTCGAGTTCACTAAGCCAAGATTCGTATCAGTCCAACTCCGAACTCGCAGCCTAGAAAGCAA
>JABUQX010044973.1:20000-27500 GCA_015478945.1 Trachelipus rathkii | reverse complement strand
AGATGTTAAGTTTAATTGACGAAAAGCATTATGGGCGGAGACTACGAGAAGCCGGGAGCGGAACCGGAGCGGCAGCCGGAGCCGAGCTGATTTCGAGCCAGGCAGGAGAAAAAAAAAAAATCCGTTAACAACGGATGGGAATAAAATGTCATATCCTATTCAATTGGTTACCTTTCTTTAGTATGATGGTAAACCATAATCATAGACGTGTAATTCCATGCACTTATGCACATGGGGAAGGTGAGGTGCCGGCCCAAAATCTTATAAAATGAGACTGTAATTAAAGTTTTGGAATTTCGTGAGCGTTAAGAAGGAGAATTGAAGAAAGTAAATTCCGCTGTATAATATTAAATGGCGAAGCTTATGGGCCTAGAGCGGAGTGGTGCGGATGGTTGGAGCCAATTGGAATTTTGGGCTCCAGCCACATACAGGGACAAATAAGGTGTCTATATTTATGCTTTCAATAGTGTAGAATTAATTTGTGAGGGTTTCAGAACCCAAAATGAGTTTGGAGGTTCCCCCTGGAGGGGTCCCACATGAAAAAGAAAAAAAATAGAAAAGAGAAAGAAGGGATTGAGAAAAAAAACGAAGAAGAGAAGAAGAAGAAAGAAGAAGAAGGAAAGAAGAAGAAGAAGAGAAAGAAGAGAAGAGAAGAAGAGAGAAGAAAGAGAGAGAAGAAGAAGAAGAAGAAGAAAGAAGAAAGGAGAGAAGAAAGAGAAGAGAGAAGAAGAGAAGAAAGAAGAAGAAGAAGAAGAAGAAGAAGAAGAAGAAGAAGAAGAAGAAGAAGAAGAAGAAGAAGAAGAAGAAGAAGAAGAAGAAGAAGAAGAAGAAGAAGAAAGAAGAAGAAGAAGAAGAAGAAGAAAGAAAAAAAAGAAGAAGAGAAAGAAGGGAAGAAGAGAAGAAGGAGGAAGAAGAGAAGAAGAGAGAAGGAAGAAAGAAGAAGAGGAAGAAAGAAGAAAGAAGAAGAAGAAGAAAAGAAGACAGAGAAGAAGAAGAAGAGAAGAAAGGGAAGAAGAAAGAGAGAAGAAAGAAGAAAGAAAAAAAAATAAAAGAAAAAAAGGAAAAAGAAGAATTTAAAAAAGAAAGGAAACGAAAGGAAAAAGAAGAATAAAAGAAAGAAAAAGATTAAAAGAAAAAGAAAAAGAAAAAGAAAAAGAGCAAGAAGAAGAAGAAGAAGAGAAGAGAAGAAGAGAAGAAAGAAGAAGAGAAGAAGAAGAATAAGAATTAAGAAGAAAGAAGAGAAGAAGAAGAAGAAGACAGAAGAAGAGAGAAGAGAAGAAGAAGAAGAAAAGAAGAAAGAAGCAAGAAGAAGAAGAAAAGAAGAAGAAGAAGAAGAGAAGAAGAAGAAGAGAAGAAGAAGAAAAAAGAAAAGAGAAAAAGAAAAAGAAGAAGAAGAAGAAGAAGAAGAAGAAGAAGAAGAAGAAGAAGAAGAAGAAGAAGAAGAAGAAGAAGAAGAAGAGAAAAGAAGAAGAAGAAGAAGAAGAGAAGAAAGAAGAAGAAGAAGAAGAAGAAGAAGCAGTACAGAGAAAGAAGAAGAGCAGAAGAAGAAGAAGCAAAAGAAGAAGAAAGAAAGAAGAGAAGAAGAAGAAGAAGAAGAAGAAGAAGAAGAAGAAGAAGAAGAAGAAGTCTCATATAACGGAGCAAATGAGCTGGAACTTTTAGCCGGAGTTAAAGCCGGTGCTGAGGCATGAATTAGAAGTAAAGCACAGAGTGATTTGCGAGGAAAATAGAAGAAGAAAAAAATAAATCTCATATGACAGATCAAATGAGTGATTGTAGGTATTGGTACTGACACCCGTGCGGAGCCGGCACTTTGCCAAATTAGTAAGCATGCACTTACCACTATAACATTGGTACTCCTATATATGTTTTCAATGATGTACAGTACGAAGAACATAGTTTCAGATACCCGAGAGACCCCCAAGGGATCCCTGCAAAAATATTATCCTTATTTTTCAGAAAAAATCTATTTCTTTAATAAAGTTTGTGAAGAAACATTTTATTTAAATGAAAAAACATTTTCTCTTTGAAAAATAAAATGTTTAAAAAAAAAAAAAAAAAAAACATTGTAGTTTAGCGAAAATCATTTTTGTTTTTGAAAAACATTTTTAAAAAATCATTGTTCCTAGGAAAAAGTTGTAAAATTTACATCAAAAATATGTTTTTAGGAACCCTAAAGCATTAAACCAGTAAAGAAGGAGCTAAAATAACGCCACAGGGGCACCCACCCTACCCTTTCCCCACCCTCAACCCACCCTGTGTTTTACTGCTTTATTATACTTATTCTTTATAAAAATATATGTTCGTTCCTCAGTAATAGAAACTCCATTTAACTTTTATTAAAATGTAACTCATCTTTTTCATACTTTAAATATTTTCATCTCCATAGAGACACATTATTATTTGTTTCTTTGCTAATGCCGTGTTTTGTTTTGTCTAAGAACGTTTTTTTTTCACTTTGTTAATTTATGAATATAGACCTCCTTTGCACACATGTATTATCAGCTTAGCTTGTATATGCCTAATCCTTCTGTAAACATGTTTGTTGTTGTCGATGTAAGAAGTGATTATATGGAATTTTTGAGTTGATATGGAGGATATGTTGTAATCTTGTGTACTCTCATATGATTGGCTGAAATAATATATATAGATTTATGGATGTTTATATACAAAGTTTCTTCTGTAGGACATTTCCAGCTGAGCCAGCATCATGGTTCTCTTCACACTCCCAAACTTGTTAACGATAGCTTTACGAGAACATTTTGTTATTCCTGACGCTGTATCTTTTAAATTTATTCGCAATCCGATGTTTAACCGATATATTGCCTGTAATCCTACGGTAGGTGTATATAATAGACCTTTGTTTATTTTTGTTGTAGAATTCCTCCAGATTATTGATACCGTTGAAGAATGGGTAAAGACTGAGTGTGTGAAATTTGATACATCTACTCATAGTGAAATTTACGTTAAAAACGAGGTTGAGAGGTGTATTAATAGAATATATGTTGTTTTCTCATCTTGCGATAGTGTTTAATGCATTGATGTACGTAATTAATGGAAACCTTTCACAGCCATCACCTTCACACCTACAAGAATAGGGTTTCCCTTACATTCGCATGAAAAAATTGCAACATTAATGAAAATAAAGGAAGAATTAGTCATTTTGACGACTTCATCATACTTGTATATAAAAACTTGTATATATACTTGTATATAAAGAACAACAAATCTATAGATATTATTTCAGAAAAAAATTAACAAATGTTATTCTTTCTTTTTGAAAAAAAATCTGATATAATTTTTTTTCCTCATATATATTAATTTATTTAGTTACTCAAAAATGTTTATGAAAAATTAAAAGTTAAATGTATATATATATATATATATATATATATATATATATATATATATATATATATATATATATATATATATATATATATATATACTATATATATATATATATATATATATATATATATATATATATATATATAAACCCTCGGTCTGTCAAAAACGTAGGCTTTATTCAACTAAATTTTGAAAATCTATACAGTACAGAATCTATCAATAGACTGAATATAATACTTAGTTCTAAGGCTAGATCAATCAATACAAATTAATAATATCAATATATATCAATATATATATATATATATATATATATATATATATATAAGTATATATATATATATATATATAGATAACTAATATATATATTATATATATATATATATATATATATAACTAAATTTTGAAAGTCTATACAGTACAGAATCTATCAATAGACTGAATATAATATTCAGTTCTAAAGCTAAATCAATCAATACAAATTAATAACATATATATATATAAGTAGCACCACAAATAATATAACATTCTTCCCTCCTTAACAATCCACCCCCAACCAATCAGGAGTATGTCTGACACGGCTAGATCGACGCACATCGTTTTCTTCAAATGTATTGTCATTCTCCTCTTTATCTACTCTTTTGTCATTTTCCTTTGGAGCAAGATCTCTCACCGAGACGGTATCCTCTCTTCCGTTTTTAAACCTCATATGTGCATACAAAGGATTTACGTTCAATAAGTTTACCTCCTCTACGTAAAGATCATTCTTCCCCCTTACATGAATCTTACAAAGCGTCTTATTCGAGTCTAAAAGAAAGGTAGGCATTTCTCTGCCAGCAGATGTCTTCCTCTTGAACTTGAACATTCTCTCATGTGTAGTGCAATTAATTGATGTAAATAACAATGATCGAGATGAATGCAACGCATTGGGTAACACCTCTTCCCATTCCTGCATTGAAACCCCTTTTGATTTCATCCCCAACACAACATTTCTCCATACAAGCCCAACGAATCTCTCACATCGCCCATTTCTTGCTGGATGATAAGGAGTTGACCTACTCGTATAAATACCGAGAGAAGGGAAAATATTTCAACTCTGAACACATGAAAGAAGACCTTCTATCACTATTGATGAATCCTGGCAACCCGAAGATCAAAAACAAGTTAGTCAGGCATTTAGTTATTGTTCTTGCAGACATATCCTTACACGGAAAAGCAAACGGAAACCTTGAAAATTCATCAACAATGATCAATAAATATCGATTCCCAAACTTGGAAGCAGGCAAAAGTCCCTTAAAATCTATGCTCAATCTGTCGATCGTATTCATAGCAGCAACTATTGTTCCTTTTTCAATCTTTGCAAATTTAGGTTTTACCCTATTGCAAGTTTCGCAATTAGCAACCATACTCTTCACATCCTCCATTGAATAAGGTAGATTCCTACTCTTTATGAAATGGTACATCCTACATATTCCCGGATGACACAAATTCTTGCGTAATTCTAACAGACACGTTTTAGAAGCAACGACACAGTATCCCCTAGATAACGTATCCGCTGCGTAATTAAATTTTCCTGGAAGATAACTGATATCAAAAGAATATGACATTAGTTCCAATCTCCACCTCAGGATTTTCTCATTCTTGCTTTTGCATGAGTGATTCTTATCAAACATAAATGCCACAGATCTTTGATCCGTTATTAGCTCAAAACTATTACTAGCCAAAAAATGGTGCCATCTACGGATACTTTCTATAATGGCATGTGCCTCTTTCTTGATTGAACTGTGTTTCATCTCCGACTTGTTCAACGTTCTAGAGAAAAATGCCATAGGTCTACCCTTCTGACTTAATGTAGCAGCTATTGCATGATCAGAGGCATCCGTCTCAACAACGAAATTTAAATTAAAATCCACTTTAGCTATCATAGCATTCTCTATTGCATTCTTTATATCATGAATAGCGTCATTACCCTCCTTATTTAAAGGCAACTTTGCCTTTATCAAAGGCCTTATTCCTTCAGAATATCTATCAATCCATCTAGAGTAATATGCAAAAAAAATCCTATTAATCTTGACAACGCCATTTTATTACTTGGTTCCGGAATATCTTTCAGAGCTTGAAGTCTATTTGGGTCATATCTCAGTTCTCCACCAGATATTTTGTATCCCAAAAGCCTTATCGTCTTCACAGAAAAGGCTTACTTCTTATTTAGCGTCATGTTGTATCTCTCAGCTACGTCTAAGAATCTTTTTAGGTTCGTATCATGTTCTTCTTGCGTATTCTTGCAAATAGTTAAGTCATCCAGATATGAAAATGTTCCTTGTAAATTATTGACTTTGATAATTTCGTCCATTACCCTTTGAAAGCATGCAACCCCATTAGTTAGTCCGAAACTTAATCTCTTAAACTGATACAAACTCCCGTCGGCTTCGAAACCAGTATACGGCCTATCATTTTCGTGCATCGGAATCAGATGATATGCACTTTTAAGATCTATAGTACTAAATTTTAAATGAATGAGTCACATAGATTTCACTCTCCATCAGCGGGATTCGAACATTGGACTACGAGTCGCATAGTTAACAATAACCGGATGCTCTAACCACTAGGCCATCCACGTCCCAAAAGGAACGCTTCAAGCGTAGTTTTTAAAGCACCCGGTTTTCTCATCCCGTAATTGTTGAGTACTCAAAGGCCTATAGCCCGCAACTTTATTAACTATTCAGTTACATTCGGTAGTGGATATCCATCCAAATAAGTAAATTTATTAATCATTTCTGAGTAGTCAATAACCAAGCGCTTCTTATTTCGTTGTCGAACCACTACCACCTGAGCTCTCCAAGTAGATTTGCTAACCAAAATTATGTCCTCGTCAAGAAGTCTTTTCACCTCCCACTTGATAAACTCCGAGTCATGCATCGAATACTTCCTCAACTTTCTCGCAATAGGGTGACAATCTTTGCTTAAATTTGTAAACACTGTAGGAGGTATTACAGATAGATGTGCTAACGCGCACAATTCTATCTCACCTTCACTTCCCCCATATGACAATATTATTTTAGAATGCCTTTTCAAAAATGGATTACCCAGTATCATGTCAGTACAAAGCTCAGGTAATACAAGAAACTCTGTATTCGCGTAACATTTTCCCATTGTTTCCACATCAGCTACGCATTTCCATCTTACTTCAACTTTCAAATCTATCGATGCCATTGATATCTCTTTCTTATAACATTTAGTGTTTATTCAAAATTTCTTAACCATTTCAAAAGATATAAAATTCTCAGAACTACCAGTATCTAAAAGAGCCCTCATTTCAAGATCCATAATCATTACTAATAAGATTGAATCCTTTACTGACTCCAAAACACTTGCCAAAACAGAAGCAACAGTCTTCTCATTTTTTTTAACATTACAAACTTTCGCAAAGTGACCTTTCTTCTGACTCTTAAAACAGATAACTTTTTGTAGAACACAATCTCTAAAATGAAAAGAACCACCACAAAAGAAATAACTCTTCTTCTTTATAACTGCATATGAAACTTCATTAATAACCTCACCAAAATCTTTAATACTTTCTGAAGAAATCGAGTAAGACTCCCCGTCCTTAATATACCTTTTAGCATCATTCTTAGCTATTTCTAGAGCTCTACCTAAATCCAAGGCCGAAGAAAGCTGATTTGTTCTCAAGCAATCTCGCTCTTATTTCATTTGAATTCAAACCAGTGATCAAGGCGTCTCTCACATAAGTATTTTTATTCTCTTCGGCAGACACAACAAAAGTTACAGTCGATTGTAAGGTTAAGCAATCTTCTAAAATATTCATCTATGATTTCCTCCACTCCTTGTTTTGTTGTTAAAAGATTATGAATAGCAACCACCTCATTCAAAGGTTTTATGAAAGCATCTTTAAGTTTTCCTATGGCTTCCTCAAAATTCCCAAAATCCGAAATAATTTCGAAATTGTCTGCAGACAAACAATTCGCCAGTATGCCAATAAGATCATTCTCATTGGCCTTCTTTAATGAATTTTTGTACCTTTCGAAAATAAATAACCAAAGCTTGAATGCCTTATTCGCTCCTTTATTATTCGGAGAAACCTCCAATCTAGAAAGTCGTAATCCCTTTTCAAAAGACATTTCAAACAAT